>VZTA01009222.1:240591-269116 GCA_013398855.1 Mohoua ochrocephala | reverse complement strand
GGAGGCCCAGCAGGCCGGAGGGGCTCGGGCTCGGGCTCGGGCGGGGGTGGGAGGAGGGAGATCCCCGCCCCATCGAGCACATGGTGGCCGGATGCCCTCGGGGGACAGGGGTGTGAGGCCGCGGTACAGTTACAGAAGGCCCTTGATCCGGCGGGGAAAGTTAAAGCCCCGTGCTGCCGTCAGCGCCAAGCCGCGCGGGGAGGGGGAAGCCGGAGGGGACAAGTGGCCTTTGGGGACCCCATGTGCCTCCCCAGTGTCTTCAGAGGCAGGGCAAGGCTGCACCGCTGTGCGTAGGGGCCCGGACCCAGGCGGGGCAGAGCATGGCAGCACCCATGGGGAGAGCTGCATCCTCAGCACAGCGAGTCTTGCTTCCACCGTCCTTGTCCGCCCGGTGCTCCCCTGCGGATGCATCTCGTTCTCGAGGGCAGGAATGCCAGCATGGCTGTGTGGGGCCCTCCCCACACCGCCTGGAGGAAACAAGCAAAGCCGGGCGGGAGGCTGCTCAAAATGCTGCTGCCTTGAGCTGCTGTGCATGGCACGCATCGGGGCTGGCCCTATCTGACAGTCACGTTCAATGTCAGCGTTAGAAGGATGGATTCCAGCCCAGCAAGCGGTGGTGCACAGCCCTCCCAGCAAAGCTGGGGCTGGGAAAAGGGGAAGAAGATGGTCCAGAAGAGCAGGGATAGCTGAAATTTGGAGCACGAGGGGAGTTGTCAAAGGGCATAAGTGACCCAGGCATGCCCTTGGTCCATGGCGCCTCCAGCTGCGGTGGGGACAGCCTCCTCTGCCTGAAGAACTGGAACCTGGTTCAGCCCTTGGAGGCTGTGGAGAATGAGAACTGGCTGCCAGCTCTGCAGGTGCAGTTGAGACCATGCCTGCCAGGAGTCAGGCACAGTGGTTCTCAGAGCTGGTAGCAACGCTTGTCCAAGGTCCCTGGCTGTAAGGTTGGGACTGCAGAAGGGCTTAGGTGTGGCTCAAGTTGTACAACTCACTTTTCTTTTTGCCCCAGCTGCTCTGAAATTTTGCTTTTGCCAGAGAAGAACTTTCTGAAACAAAACATTGAAAAAGCAGAATTATGGACACTGCTGCCTTGCGATGAACAAAGGATGTGTTGTCATTCATGCGTCAAAGCCAAAAGTCAAACCAAGGCATAGCTTCAGACTTTGAGCTGCAGGGAGGTCAGCTCTGAGGTGGTTAAAAACAGGCAGAGGACATTCCGGAGACAGAGGGCTCCACTGATGTCAGGTATGTCCAGGAGCGATTAAGCAAAGACGCACACTATTCACAATGAATTTCCAAAGATAGCTGCTGTATAATTTGTGTGGTGAAAGTTCCCAGAGATCCTACCCTGGACAGCTAGCCCTGATGCTGCCGGGACTTGACTCTTTGGGACAAGTAAATTGTGGGATAATCTGCAATTGGGAAGGTTCAAGGTTCAGCTACCCAGTAGTTTGGCTGGATTTGAGATTGAGTGCTATGAGGACCTGGTGCTCAGAGAGCAGAGGCACAATTAACTGTGCTCATGAAGACATTCTTGCTTGTGTTTATATTTAATTCTTATAAGCACGTTGCCTTGGTGTTAGAGTTGCTCGCTTCCACACCTCTGCATTTCGGCAGTAAGTGTACATCTGCCCTTTGCAGTTCATCTTTCATCTAGCCCTTCCTGCTAGAGGATCAGGGTAACAGGATTCCTGTTCCCTTCCTTCATGTGTTGTTCTCTGTAATTTTATTACATTTCTTCCTCTTGCCCTCCCAGTGCAGTCTTTGTCCTGCTCTGATCCCAATTCAGATCACCTAACGCTATCTTAGTACAGGAGGTTATTGTCTAAAACCAATTAAAAAATTGAAGTTGGATAGTCAAATTACACCCCTTGAATAAGAAGCCCAGCTTCAAAAGAGCAGTCATCTCTGTAATCCCAACCACTATGATTTTCATCTCAACCTTTGATGCCAACATCTTGCCTCCTGGCTGTTCAAGTCCATCTGTTTGGCTGGGGACTGGCTGATTTACAAGACAGTGGGCCATGTTCCCTGGGAACACGAGGCACTAGCTGTAGATGAGCTGTAAGTCTTGTCTGGTCTTTCAGAGCACGGTGTTTTTGCAAACAGGACAGGGAACAGGGCTCAAGTCTGAGGTTGTGCAGGCTGGCACCTCCAGCCAGGCCAGTCCCTTTCTCTCTTACCTAGGACTTGGGCATTAAAAACATGCCCAAGTGTGGCTGAAGGTGTAGAAATGTTCTGTGCCTCCTCTCCTGAGTCCTGAAGGACACAGACCTCTCTTACCACTGAGCCTATGCTGGAAAGACTGCGAGGAGAAGGGTGCAGAGATAGGCTGAGTGCCCATGCCTCCACCATCCATTCCCTCTGCACTAGATCCTGCATCCAGAGGATCAGCCTGGCTCCACAGAGCCAAAACGGAAGCTGCAGACAGAGCAATTATGTTACTGCTTGTGAAGATGAAGAAACCACTTTTTTGGCTCTGGAGACTGACCTCCCTGTATTCAGCCACTCAGCTCAGGGCTATGTGTCTGTGGCAAGACCACTGAGGAAGGATGGGCCAGGGACCCAGCAGGCTTGAGTGTGCCAGGCTCAAAGCTGCACAGATTCTGGATCCCCGAGTTAGGGTTGGACTCCAGGACAACCAGGATTGAGCTGGCTGAGAAATCTGATTCCGGCCCCCTGTCCCTGTCCTCCCCCTGCTTCCCCCTTGCCCCCCCTCTTCTTTAGGGATTGGCAAAGGATTGTGCATTATTACATGGGTGTAATCTTCTTTTAAGATGTTCATGGCAGCTCAAGTCTCCGGACTCAATTCCGCACTGATTTACACAGCCTGCAATCCCGTTGTAAGGATGGTGATTGCGCAGGGACAGACCCTGCCTGGGCTCTGCAATGCCACGTTTGAGGTGACTTACAGGACACAGAAGATTATTACAGAAATGCCTGTCATTTGAGACCTGTTCCCAAAGATCCCCACAGAGTTCCCATAAATTTTGAGAGCAGCGAGTGCTGGAGCTGTGGAACGGTCTTGTTACATAAATCCCTGTGCGCTCATGAATGATGCTTGAGAAGTCATGTTTATCCAGTGTTGTTCTGTGAACTCTTAACTTACTGCTTGTAGAGTATATCCAGGTCTTGGCAGGGAGGATGCTATAGACATTTAAAAAGTATTAGGATAAAGCTGATTGAGAGCACATATGTTGTTGCAAGAGAGAGTTGTATCAATAATGCAGTGTAGAACAGTACCGTTGTGGTCCAATTCTGGTGCAGGGTTTGTGGACTGTACCTCAGTGTATGGAGTTAGATAATCTACTCCACCAGGGAATTGAAAAACCTGAATTATGTATGATAGAACAGAGATGTGTTTATACAGAGAGCAGTTCCTGCAATATTTCATACACTTAGTGCAAAAAGGGAATAACGCGGGCATGCTTCATTCTGCTTGCTTGAGAACTTCATTACTGCATTTCATTTACACAGCCTGATGAGCTGTGCAGTATTTGCTTTCTTGTGCTGCTAATAAAAATAGTCCATATAACTGGTTGCTGGAGTATCATTGAGCTATTCTTTTTAAGTACATAATGAAACACATTGACCCCCTTAAACAATAAAACCCTACACAAATTTTCTTTAGTCTGAAAAGAGGACAAATAATTCATCTTGCTTTATAATTGCAGTCAATCAGTCATTTTACAATTGGACAGTAAGTCTCTAAGTGAAAGACCAAGCTTTAATTGAAACAATGAAACATTTGATTGTTATTGAAAAATCAGTAAGAGGCACCATTCAAAGAGCTTGTTCAAATGTTTGTCACTGATAAGATGCACATTTCTATAGAATCAAATTTATTTGCTTTGGAACGAGATTATTTTAGCAAATACAGTTGCTTATCTAAGATGTAAAACCAGTGAGGCTTTTTTTCTCTCCCCTGCCCCCAACCACTGCAGCGCTTAATGCTGCTCCGTGCTCATAAACTCCTGAAACATGGAGATGAAATCTGGGCTTATGGGGTTTGTCACAGACTGCAGAAGAGCCAGGACTTCACCCTGGCTGACCTGAAAGTGGCTCCAAAGCATTCAGCTGGACCTTCACAGCAATGAAATGAAGATCGCGAGCTGCCCAGACTTCAGTAGTTCAGGAGAGATGTTTCCCTTACCTGAGTTTCTCTGTGAGCCCAAGCTGCTGCTCACCTTTCGTTTCCAGGAATAGTACTCTGAGCACTGGCACGGGTATATTGATTGGAGGGACATGTGTACACAATTTCTTCCAGAAGCAGAATAAAGGAAGAGAAGGCATTCTTGTTCCACAGTAAGAGTATCTACAGGTGGGGCATGTAGAATTGGTAACATGCTGTAAGTTCATGCTATACCAGGGTCCATGACCATTTTCAAGCCCCAGGCTTTACTATGTACCCCCTTAGGTTACTTTTTTTGTCCATTATGCTGAGTTTCTTCTGGATATAATGAGTGTCCATTTTGTGAGCTTCACGCACCCTAATTTAGGCAACTGAAATCATATGCCCAATTCAAATGAGGGCTTCTCAGTATAAAAGAGACATAGAGCTCCTGGAGTGAGTCCAGTGGAGGACTACAAAGATGATTAAGGCATCTCTCTTTTGAGGACAAGTTGATAAGGTTGGGCCTGTTTAGTCTCAGGAAGAGGTGACTGAGGGGGGACCTCATCCATGTCTGTAAATATCTGAAGGGAGAGTATCAAGAGGATGAAGCCAGGCTCTTCTTAGTGGTGCTGAGCAATAGGACAAGAGGCAACAGGCAGAAACTGATGCTCAGAAGTTCCACCTGAACACGAGGAAGAACTTACTTTACTGTGAGGGTTGCTGTGTCCTGGAACAGATTGCCCAGAGAGGTTGTGGAGTCTCCTTCTCTGGAGATATTCAAAAGCTATCTGGACACAATCCTCAGTAACATGTTCTAGAGACCCTGTCTGAACAGGGAGGTGGGACTAGATGCCCTCCAGTGGTCTCTTCCAGCTGTACCCTTTCTGTGATTCTGTAATTTAACCAAGCCATTTAACCTCCTTCAAAAGTCAATCAAGAGAGGTGGGCATCTGAAATTCACTTATTTTAGACTCTTCATTTAGTATAGATTTTGTTCTCATTTTCCTTAGTATCATAACCAGAGGTCATAGAAGACAGGAATGATATCCTCTTCATAAAACCTGAAAATGATATGCTGAATCTTAACAACAATTAGGAATATTTGTAGTCCTTTGCTCCTGAATAAAATGCACAGCTAAGGGTATGCAGACTGCATTTGTTCATTTACTAATTGCAGTCACATTGGGAAGTAATCCTGTCAGCCGGTCATCTGAAGGAGGATTCAGGAAAACAACCACTAGGTAACCTTTTCTGTATGTGTGTGCATGCATGTGTGTATACAGCCAATTTGCCATGTTCAAATGCGTGCAATAGCTCTCTCAGCATGAAATACATCTGAATCCAGTGGAGAATTGTTCACGTCGCAGGAAAAAAATCTTCCGAGTGAAATCACTGAATTGAAATGTTAAGAGATCCTTCTGGTTCAATAAGGTAAGATTTCAGTCCTGGAGGACTGAGAGAGTCTGGGACATGAACAAGCATTGTGTTTCTTCTAAAGCAAAAAGAAAAGCACCAAACCCAAACCTCCCCGCATCAGTTTCATTGCTATTTTGTTTGAAGAATTTAATGAGACTTAAAGAAGCAATTGGTACGTTAATATTTAGTCCTTTGGTTTTACAGTTCTGAAGTGTATTTTAATGTTTCCTTGTTAACTTGTTCATTTTGAGCAGTGCTAATAGGACTAGTGACATAAATAACACATAGAAAATGGTGAGGCTACTTTATGCCTTCTGCTGTTGTTAAGAATATTATCCTTTTTTTATATGGTATTGCTATTCACTTCCCAGTTAGTAATTACAAGGAGGAATGAATTCCAAGTAATAACTTTCTCACTTAATGAGAGAGACTGAGGCAGTCTTGCCATGTGGAAGGAGAAGAAATATAGAAGTAATTGCATCCTCACTGCAGGGTTTGTGTTCTCTGTGGGGCTACTTTTGTTCTGTTGGTAGCCTTTGAGACTCTAGTATTCTGCTTCTGAACATAATGAGCTGAATGCCTAATTTGTAAGCTTTGCCCACCTTACACTTGCCAGCTTACATGTACTAGCATTATTCTGGATCTTTATCTTACTTCTTAAATTTAAGAATATATTGTCCAGAGAAGCACTAAGGCTGTTTTTGGTTTGGCTTTTCTTTCCAAGCCTGGTAAGGGAACACCAGTGTGTTTTTAAAGAACGCTTCCAAGTGAGCCTATGGGGCTATGTTAGTGGTATTTAAAGGCTTTGGTGAGCAGATAATTGCAACTCTGATAAACAGCTTTTGGGTTTAAATTTCCTACTTGCATTGTTTGTGTTTGTTCCATCCGTTCTCATCTGAAAATGAAATACTTCTGCTACTTTATTACTCTTGACCTTCTCGTACTAATAGTTTTGTGTGGAGAACGCTAGAAGTTGGGTTAAGTTTAAAAGGAGAAGGAACTGCTGGAAGCACCATCAGATAATTAAGAACATCACATTTTAAAAAAATCAGTCCTATGTACTTCATCATGCTGCTGTTATCTAACTTTAACTGGAATGCTTCTATGAATAAGGCTGCTGGATTGTACCCTCAGGACTTAGATAGGGGAACACAACTGCCAGTCTTGCTATCCTTATATGGCCTTCATGGGCCATCCAGATTTCCCATCCAGGAATCTCAGCTTTCTGGGCTGCTTCAGTCTGTGCCAGTAGTTTAAAGGTTGCAAATCACCTTCATTTATCTCAAAAGGGCATTAATTTTGAAGCCCAGCAATGACACTTCAAATGTCAGCCTTGTTCATTTTCTCAGAAGCATCCAGCTAGTCTGCTTATTCATTAATGTGGCTAGATGGGTGGGAACAGCTGCAGCCTATCCAGCTAAAAAAGTGCCTGGCTATTAATGGTCTACGCAGCATGCTGTCATTTCTCTGATTAAGCCCCTTGGTCTACCCTCTGGCTGAGCCCTTGCCTGAGAGAAAGGCATATGTGGAGAGAGGCAAGAGCAGAAAAAGAAAGGCTATCTCTGTAGCATCTTCTCTTTTGATTATTGATAGCATGATGCTGCTTTCCTGAGTTCTTATTTTCCCTTAGCTCCTTTTGCCTTCACAGTTGGAAAAAGACAAACCAGACTCATGCAGGAGGGGTGTCAGATGGCTAAAGGTGGTCATACCTGGGACTCGATGATCCTTGTGGTTCCCTTCCAACTCAAAATATTCTGTGATCCTATATGGAAATGCTAATGCCAACATAACTGAATCTTAGACAGTGAAATAGAGGTAGGAAGGGATACAGGCACCAAGCTGGGTCTGAGGAGACCCAGTATTTTTACATTTTGCTTAATACCACTTTAACTTCACTCAAAATCCCAGCTGCTAGCGTGGCCCAAGAGCACTCCAGGGTGAGCTGTCAGTTGGAATGGTTTCACGCCGCAGAAGGAATTGAATCCAGACCTGCTTCTAGGGCTGCTGTCTCCCTGTATCAAAAGATATCAGGATGTCCTTCTTCTGTCACTGGCTTTTAAAAGACAAGGATTAACCTGAAAATTGTTCTTTTAAGCATTTGATCCTAGGGTGACTTTGTACAGGGAGGGTGCTCCTTGCTGCAGTCTCCCTCTCTGGGTGAATTTTGAGGTGCCAGTGATTCCTCAGGCAATGCCCAAGTTCCTGCTGCGGAGGCGTGGAATTGCTGGGTGCTTGGAGGCACCACTGTGGGTACCCATGGCTTGGTTGGTTAAACCTGGCTTTCTGTCATATCCTCAGAACCCTGACCCTCTCTGCACACTTTGGCTGCTGGCTCTCATCAACAGGAGACACACAGTAGCTCAAAGGTGAAATATAATGACCTTAGCCTCACAACTGTGGCTTCAAAGTAAAGCTTTTAAACTTTTATGCCAGTGTCCAGGAAGATGCATCCCACATGGAAGAAAATAAGTAAGGAGTTCAGGAGCAATTTTTTCCTTTCATTTTTGGCATGTGATTGAACATTTCTTAGTCATAGCTCCCTTTTGTTATTTCTGTTCAGCCACCCAATGTCACAGTAATTGGGTGTGGAAATATTGCAAACTGTACACAAATTCTTGTCTCCAAATGAAGTTATTTTTATGGAGTCTGTTTCTCAGACACATGCATATAACCGAAAGCTTTCTGTTAACATCCACTGCTTCAAAAGTTCATTTTGACTAAATATAATATCTGTTTAAGGTGATTCATAGTTTTCAAAAGTGCATAAGACTAAAGATGCGTAGAGAATCCTTCCTGGGGGCCTCTAGGGCAGTTTCCAGCTGAGGCTGTTGATGTATTTGAGATGTCACAGCTCCCTCCAGCGGGCTACTGCCAGGAGGAGGATTCTGCAGGCACCAACCCAAAGCTTCCAAACCTCAAACAGAAAATATTCAAACCACTTTTTTTTAAAAACATTTTTTCCCCTGAATGCAGTAGCTGACTCTCCCTTCTCACAATGTAATAACATTGAAGGAAAGACTTATATGGAATCTGAGAAAATTAATGTGCATGTACCAGATTTTCATACAGACTCAAACCAATATTTCCTGTTGTCTGCCATGTAAATACAGTTTTTCATTTGGAGTAGGGTGTCATGGCCTATGAAACCACAACATCTGGGATGTACTAGGATAAGGAAGGTTTCCTGTGTTTACATCCTCCAAGTTATCATTCTCCAACATCAAACTACTGCAAACAAGTGCAACACAAATGACATGCCATTCATTTGAACATATGTGACTCCATGGAGGTTTGTTTTCATGACATGGATTACTGGTACTTTCGAGCCTTCACAGGGGCTGACGCCTTCTTTTATGAGTTTTCAAGTGTGGCAGTGGGTGAAGCCATGTCCATGTGAACGACAAAGTCTGGCCCAGGCTAAGTAACAGATCCAGAATGGAAATGTGTTCTTTCTTTCCAAGAACCTGAAAACACGGAACAATTATTTTGGGAGATTTCCAATACTTCTAATTCTGAGTGTCATTTTTTGTGTGATTTTCATATCCCATAAATCTTTCTAGCTTCTTGGGAGATGGTGTCCTGTGACATTAGCATTTTTAAAGTATTTTAATTTTCACAAAAACAGTAAACCCCAACATCTATATTAATACTTTTTAGACTGATGATTTAATATTATTAGATTGATTATTTGATATTAAAAGAAAAGTAATGAAAGGAGTTTCATACAGTTCATTACTACTCCTTTCCAATCAGCTTTGGTTCACATTACTGACTGTTCAGTACTGATTCGAGCTGTAGGTTTAAAAATGGGCTTGCAGCTGATGGATAGTGCTGGCAAACCCAGGAATAGATTCAGCATGATGGTTATAGATAGGTGGTGGCTGAGCCTGTAAGAATCTGCATTAGATACAATGGTATCAGCATCTGGAGACACAACAGCAGCACCACATAAATCATGTGCAGTGTTATATGTTCTCAAAGTATATAATATGTTGCCCTGGCAACTGCATGTCTCTCGGCTTGGCAAAGTAACTGTTTTTAATTATGTCCCTCTGATACTGTATGACCATAGAATTAAGAACACTGAATCTGCCTGATTGCTTTAAAAATGACATTTATTAAAAAATAAAGCTCCTTTTCCAAATCATCAATACGCCTTACCTCAGTCAAGCATTCTGTGCTTCTAGTCTTTTTCCTAAGCATACACCACAGTATTGCAGCCCAAGGATAATTATGCAGAACCTATTTTCTTTTCCCTGAGTATTTCAGGATTTATAGAATTTATAAATCCTCCTTCATGTAGTCAGGGACGACTACTGCTTCTTTTTTTTCTCTGTCAGAATGTGCTTACATCTCTCTACTCACAGAGACAAGAAATTTGGGCTATTTTCCTCTCCTGTAGCTTGGACTTCATCTTGTGTAAGGAAAGGCACGGATACACAGACCATCTTGGCACATATCAGTAGTTTACAACATCCTTCAGCTGGATTTAGGTAAGCTAAGTACACCTGAAAAGCTAGATCCCATATATATACTGTATGTCCAGGTTTCTGTAAACCGTAATTCCTGCACTATATTTTAAAAAGACTAAGAGCAAACCACATTAGTAAAACACTTTGCAAAGTCATGGAGCTGATGCATGGTCTGATCCACAGTCTTCAGTTACTATCCTCTCTGAAGAACATACCTAGAGAAGAAATTGTAAATATCATCCATCTTTGCAGGTCCAACCTCAGTAGGAAAGGAGTCAATAATCCCGTGAAGCACACTGCCTGGGACCCCCTGCAACATGGGAGTCACCTCTCTATTTAAACCCGCTTTGATGGAGTGAATTAGGAAGAGCTCTTCTAACATAGGGATGAATACTCCAGCCAGAAGGTGGGTTATAGAAAAGGCATCGCAATTTCACAACTCTGTTTTGTGGACTCCTTCATATTTGAGGGCCTTAAATAAACTCTGGGACAGCCATTTGGACTGGACCTCTTAAGAGACTTAAAGAGATGCTTAGTTCCTTGTAGGCAATAAATCTCAGATGCATGGGAAAACTGAGCTACAACAAACAAAAATTTTCAAGTGGCATGGGCAAGTTTCTAGTGAGGCAGGGTGCCTCCAGCATTACTAACCAGCTGCTGCAGAGTTTTTTGAATTGAATTCTTGTACATAGGTATTCAGTTCTACCTTTATTTTTATATATGGTCCCAAGTCCCTATTGAGATTGTGCTCTTTTCACGTTTTAACACCTAATTGTCCATTAAAAAACCTTCAAGAAATAACTGAGTGCTAGATGACTCCTTCTAAGGAAATAGCCCTGGGAGATCATCTAAGAGAGGATGGCCTTAAGAGTAGTCCCTCGTATCATACTCAGTTCTGTACAGCTTTTTCACTGTATGGTTACATAGGAACAAAGATTTTCTCAGGTGCTATTGCTTCGTACTCAGAATATTGGACACTAATTTCATATTATGCTTTCTGGCTTTTTTTTCTTCTGTCTATGGAGTCCTTACCTAATTTTATAAAATGTAAGAAATGCACTAAACTTAGTATGAATATGATCTTATACTTTATTAAACTCATCACTGGCACAGGTTGCCCAGGGAGGTTGTGAAGTCTCCATCCTTAGAGATAATAAGAAGATATTTGAACATGGTCCCAAGCAACCAGCTATAGGTGGCCCTGCTTGAGCAGGGGGGTTGGACCAGATGGTCCAACAGAGGTCCAGAGGTCCCTTACAACCTCAACCATTCTATGATGCTGTGAAACATACAGTGGAGGGAGTCTGATCAGAAAACCCAGTTACTATCTGTCTCTTCCTTTCCCTTCCTCCAAACCTTCTCAGCTGACCTGAAAGTGTCTACAGAAAAAAAAAGTCAGTCTCAAAACCCAAACCCATGGCAATAGGACATGACTCAGAAGCTGGCAAGTTCAGCCTGTGGAGCAGAATGAAAAGGCTCATCCTTAAATCCAGAGCCTGATGGGCAGCTCCCAAGCAGTCACACTGAGCGGGGGGACCAGCAGCTGATGCATCCCACCTGAGTGGTCAGGACAGAGCAAGATAGAAACATGTAGCAGAAGATTTTTTTTTTTGTTGGGGAGCTTATTGCTTTGGTTTTAAATTGTATTAGACTGGGAGGACTTTATATTGCTTTTCGTAAAGAGAACTGTGAAGAATAGATACAAGATTATCAGTGCACTTCAGAGGTTGTCTTTTGTATACATCAAATTGGTCCAGTGTAAGATTTTAGCCCTACAACTCAAGCACTGCAGTGCCTCACCCAAATGCAGTCCTAGCTGTCCAATTCCCTTTCATAGTGCATGGGGAGAAGCGACTGCCCAGGAAATCCAGTGTGCTGTGTGGGAGCTGCCTTGTGTGAGCCACGAGGCACGGGCATGGGAATAAGCCTGGGATCCCTCCTCAGCTCTCCGGTGTGTGAGTGGGTGTCTTGGAGTACTCCCTTAGAAAGCACACCTGCCATAGCCTGGGGAATTCACAGCCATGTCTCTTACTGCCCAAGAACATAACTAGAAACACCAGACCCTAGGCAGCAGCCAGCCAGGGAAGTAGTCTCTGCTCCAGTCCTTAAACTCGTGTGGCTGCTCAGACAGGATAATGAGATTCACTGAAGAACAAACAGGCAGGACCACAAGAGAGAAGATGAGAGCAAGTCTTCCTCTGCAGCAAGACTGGTGAGGAATGAGGTGGGAGAGTCACATCTGCTTTATAGATATAATGTGGAGATGAAGTAGAGAAGAGATTCTCTGATTAAAAAGATCTTCATTGCAGAGGACTTGGAGGACTTTCAAGGTTTAACCTTGGAAATAAGTGTCCTGTTTTTTACCCGTAACTTTTTTTGCAACAGCAGCAGCTAAAGGTAAACTTGAAGTTACAGATGAGCTTTACATTATTTTGTTGAAGTAAAAACACAGGCTCTTATCATCCAGGCTTGACTGAACTGCTCATTTCCTGAAAATAGGTCACAGAGAGAATCTGCACTAATTAGGAAAAGTTGGCAAAAACAATCATTGCAAGTTAAAAATGTGTGTCAGATCCATTTTACTTGCATAGTTGATCTGGAGGTGATGTAATGAACAGGTTTTGTACCAAAGCAGGACATACTGAAGAGGATGACTCAATTCTGGGAGCTGCAGGGAACAAGTTAAATCAGGTTCGCTTTGCAGAGCAGCAGCTTTTGCTGACTCTCCAAGAACATAAAGCAACTGCAGCTGCACCTTCCCCAAAGGCCCCACAGCATATTGACATCTGTCCATGCAGTTAAAATTTTCCTTTTCTTCTTAGGTCCAATTTTCTGTTTGATGGATTTAAACTGCTGCTTCCCTTGGCAGAATTCAAGAGAGGACTTGAGTGCTGCTGAGTCAGATAATGTACTGGCCTTGAAGTATTTGGGATGCAAAACAGAGTCCCAAGGCTTGTGGCAGGCATCTCCCAAGTTTGTACAAACTCAGGTATGAAGCTATGCTGGGCCTGTGGAGAATGAATTGTATCAGGCTGGAGAACTATAAAACTGATAGTGGTCAGTAGGAAGTGATCATAGTGGTCAGTAGGAAGTGGGATACCTGACCAACTCTGGGCTTTCAATGTGAAGCTGTAGGAGGTTCTTGGACTCTGTTTTGGGGCCCAGACATCCAACATTAATCTCTGCAGTGCATAAGTTTGAGCTCTTGTAACTTGTAGACATTAAACCCTCTGTTTCCTCTTCTTTCTCTGAATAAGCAGCCTCTGTTTTCTGGACCTGTTTAATTACAGGCCCAAACCACTCATATACAAAAGCAGGAATGGAGGAGACCATCAAGCAGACAAGTGTGTGTGCAGCAAGGTTAGGTGCCTGGCCAATGATGTAGTCCTCTTCTAGGGCAGGCCTATGTCCAGGTTGGTATTTAGAGCTGGACTCTGTCTTTTCCTCCATTTTCATTACTTTGCAAATGAAACAAAGGAGTGATTAATTTATCTTTAGTGTTAAACAAGTAATCATGCAAAGCGGGTACCAACATGGAAGGAGAATTTGAATTGGTCTTTATGTGTGTTCCAAACTTCTGAACTCATTTGATGTAATATTACTGACTTCAAGAGGCTGTAGGATTCTGTATCTTGGAGAGTATCTGGATGACAGGAGAAGCTGTGTTTCTTTTATTAACTTCCAGCATTATTTCACTACATGAATCATTTCAGTATGCAAAGCTGTCATGAAAATTTGCAAGCCTAGGCTCACAGTCCTACTCACCCTATGTTTACTATGATGAAAAAAAAATAACCATGCCTTACTCACACATCAAAAAAATGATTACCTCAGGCAAACAGAATCTCAACCAGCTTGTTTTCCATTAGCTCTTTTAAAAAAAACAGACATAGTGAGAAAATCCTCTGTCACTTTTCTTTTTAGCAGTTTCTATGTTAACTTATCTTGAGTCAATCCAGGAACTCACTGAATGTGTGACCACAACTTATCTTGAACTGGGAAGAAAGGGCTTGATACTCCTATTTAGAAAGGAGTACAATAAGTCTATATCTAATGTTTAGAAAGCATTTTATCTAGATGTTTCTCTCACTGCCAGAAATCTCATTAACCTTTTTCAACATGGCAACTGAAATAATAATGTGCATATGAAATAACTATTCTGAAAATGAACATTTCAGAGCTCCTATATTGCACAGCTCAAACTGGGGATATTTGTTGTGGTTGATTTTGCCAAGGGAGTACAAAGCTAATGCCTTTTACAGAAAGCAGGCTCAAAAGTGGAGAGAAAATTAAGCTCTGGTGAGAGCAGTTCTCTACTTGTCAATATTCTGTATTCTCTTTGCTAAGAAAAGCATCTTTCCCCTCTTCAGCTATGCTCTCAGTAGCTCATTCACTAAGATATTAAACCAGACATTAAATGGTATCACAACATTCCGGCCAAAGCTCATTTTCAGAACATAGCCTGTGAAGTGGCTTTGCTGGATCAGGGCCCTTGTTCCGTTGAACTTCAATTCAGTTACCTGAGACCTCACCTCATTCGCAAGCACTGTGTCCTGCCACAACACTAAAATTTTCATATTGCTCTTCAAAATTGTTCAAATCTTTTTGAAGTCCAACTCTTATATACCAGCCAGAAAATTTCTTTCCTTTCATCTTAAATCAGACTAAGTAGTAAGTCTTTTTAATTCTTGTTTTTCAAGATGAATTCCCGGTGAGTGAAACAAAATAAGAAGAGGGACATAGGTTCAGTTCTTCCCAGCATCACACTTCCTCGCTGCAGGTAAAGCTGTGTAGCTCCTGGGATGGCCAGGAAGAGAAGGCAGGAGGCAGCTCTTGTAACTCTGATCCATCTCCCTTCCTTCCCCCTGACACCACGCCGTTGAGGAGCAGAGCCCAGGAGTGGCATTTCCACCACTCTTAGCTCTGGCATTCTGGCCCATGGAGTGTTCCATCCCCACTTCACTGCACCTCTGCAAATGCCACACTACCCTTAAACCTTCCTGGCACACTGTGCCCCATGAAATTACCCCACCACCAAGCCAATCTCTCTATCCCTCTGGATTCCTGCCTGTATCTTGGACCTGTCACACTGACACAATATATCCACAGACCTCTCTTCCCTCAAATCAGTCAGGTATAGGGCTCCTGCCTGTTTGGGAGCTGGAAGAGCAAAGGGCTGGATGCCAAAAGGCTGGATTACAGCTGGGGACTTCAGGAAGCTCCATTGCCTGAGCAGCCACCTCATGGCTAAGGATGGAAGAGATGGTGGTGGTAGTAGGCATGTCATGGAAGCCCAGCTCAAAATGCTGTGCTGTCTGAAATTTTGCAGTGCCATGAAAAGTGGCTTAGAAGATGAAAATTGAAAGTCCTTTATGCCTGAAAGTAATAAAAAAAAAATACCATAACCTGTAATTTTGTTCCTTTTTTTTCAGTCCTCAAGAAGAAGAAACTAGAGTTGACTTTGGGAAGAAAGCAAAGAATTAAAGTTGTACTGCTGAGACGCTTGGGCTGAACCCAGCCAGGCATATGAGGCATTAAATGAGAAGTCACATTTTAAAAAATCTATTCTGCCTAGTATATGACCAAAAAAAAGAAATGTGATTCCGCATGGTTACTAAGTTTAATGAAGAAGACAACACACAGACTTTAAAGAACGAATTTCTCAAGGTATAAAAATAATTGGAGAGAGGCATTTTTACCCATAGTCCTATGGCAAAGTTTTTAAGGCTTATTGCATGTTTTATTCAGTCCACTGTACCCTGTAATCTTCTCAAGATGAAAGTTGTCTGATGATAAATAGATGAACAGGTCTTGCAACACAATTTAGAGAAAGAGAGAGCCATGACTCTTTCTGAGTTCTTGATATTTTTGGCTTTATGTACAGACACACAGCAAAGTCTCCAGTGTGCTTTTGCATAAGCCTGCTGAAAGTCTTCATGCACAAGTATTAACTGAACTTTTGGAAATGAATATTCATTATGTTTCTTGCTTCTTCATGATCCTTGGGGAACTTGTAATGAAGGAGCATGTAGGAGAGAAAGGTAACTTTATTCTCCCTTTCTGCAAAACCCTCATAAATGACTTCAAAGCAAGATGAAAATGCTTTGTGCTCGGTCAACGATAAGTTTAGCACCACTGTGTTCAAAAGGATCCTTCTGCAAGTTAAGCTCCAGCTCACAGAGGGGGCAAAAGTCTCATTCTATGTGGGTGTCATTAATTACGGCAAACACATGCAATAATCTCCTTTTTTATTGATGACTCATACTGTGAGGAAAAATAAGATAATTTTCCTCACAGTACTGTGTAAGAAGAAGAGACTGCCGTGCCTTAGCTAAAAGTTCATTAGGATATTGGTGTAGATTTTAAAATTGAGCATACCATGATGTATATGCTTTATTCCAGCATCTTTTCATATTTTAATAACTTCCTTCTATAATGTGAGGAATTAAAGAAAAAAACCCTTTGAGGAGAGGCTCCAGCATTAAATGAATAAGGGGCTGGCTGCATTCACGCTGCCTGAGGATACCCTGGTCCTGTGCTGGTGTTTTGCCTTTCCTTCCTGACGAGCTTGGAGAGAGGCTGTGTCAGAGCCACGTTGCATGCTCGCACGTGAATAATGGCTTTGTTTACATGCGTGCTGTCTAATCCGCACTTCAGTTTCAAAATACACCAGAACAAATGTCTGCATATAGCCACTTCTAGCTTGCTTTGTGGACCTTGAGCTCCTGGAAAGAAAATTAAACTGTTGCTTATGATGCAGTAGAGCAGCCTGCACTGGGCTGTACGGGAGTGGTGCTAAGCATGACCATCTCCCAGCCATGCAGTGGTCATCTGAAAGTCAGAATTGGAAGCCAGGATTTGGTAGGCAAAATGTTACACCAATTCTACTTTCCCAGCTTCTAAATGGTGCAGACCTTGTTTCCAGTGGCTTTCCAGAGCTCCACTGATTTAGCCAGCATCTATTGTCACCTACTAGCTTCTGGTTTCCGTCATCCAGGAGGAATCATGAGGTTGTCCTCTTTCAAAATCTCCTTTCCGTGGACGGACTTGTAAGTTCTCTGATGATTCACAGAAGATCAGCATTAATTTTCATGATACAAGAATGAAAATTCATTGAGGAAGTAAAGGAAGAACAGGGAGGCTTCCTCACGTATCGGGTCACCCAGAGCATCTTGCTCTCCAATGGTCTCACCTTGTCCAGGATCTTGAGGAAGGCAACATAATCCTAATCTAGCAGATGTAAGAAGAACAGAAAGGAAGGATACATTTTACATCAGCTTCAGAACTAATTGTCTGAAATAGTTAGGAAAGGTGGCCCAGTGTTCACTCTGTGAATTCTTTTTTCCTTTCTTCTTGGCAGGGCTTGTTTTGATCACCTATCCTGAGCAAAGGACTGCACACATTAATTAGGAACAAAATGTCATCTCACTAGAAAACCACCTGTCATATGGAAAACTGTGCTGTGGAACAACATCTGTAGCATAAATTCAAATTTAGCTGTCTTGAAGACAGAAGCTGAGAGAGAGCTGGCACAATTGAACAGCTACAACGAGCCAGCCCAGGCTCGGATTAGTAGTACAGCTGTACACAGTATGAGTAAATAATGGAGATCCTTTGGCAGAACCCCAAACTGTGGTCAAATCTGGGTCTCTCTCCATCATCCCAATCTTCCTCACAAACATCTACAAGACTCTTCCTTGTGCTTAATTTGACCTTGTTTGTCAAAGGAAACAAAATGGAAACAAAATGGAAACAAAATGGAAACAAAAACGTCTCCATTGCCAAAAGGCTTTAACTTCTGCAAACACTGATTAAGGTTGGAGCTTTGCCTTCTGCTTCAGTGGGGGAAGGTTTGGGCCCTCGAGCAGTGAGCCGTGAGGGAGTGAACAGGATGATCTAAGAGAAACATGCTCGGTCCTTGATATGCCCAAGGTTGGAGGCCAAAGACTTTTAAGCATTGAAGTGTGTCACTGGTAGATTATATATATATCCTGTCATAATTTACAGGGGGTTTAGAGCATTAATCTCTAAAGAATACACAGCATGAGGAATATTTATAAGATGAGGAAATCTACTGAATATCTCTGTTTATATCATATAAATAAAACGTTTTTTTTAAGTCATCCCATACAGCTGAAAAATAGTAATGATAAACTCAACTTTTCAGCCAGCTTTTCCTCTGTAGAGGTACAACAGCAAGGTGCTGTGGTGGTTCCTTAGTGGCTGAGAGTAACGTGCCGTGAGCACCACGGCTGGGCCGGAGATGCTAAGGGAAGCATCCTTTTCCTCCAGCTGCCTCTGCACAGTCTGATCTCATCCATTAAGCCCAGTTAGTAAACCAGCAGAAAACAAGATTAAAAAATAGAAATAAATTAAAAAAAAATCAGTGCACTGTTAAATATACTGTCGCTAAGATACAAGAAATGCTTCTGAAAAGTTTCTCCCAGAAAGGACATAATCTTTTTTCTTCCATTTCAGGGTGACTTGACTTTTCCTCCTACGAATGTCATTTAAGAGACCCTGCTGAGCAAGAATTGAATCTGAATACATTTCAGTGCTAGCTTAAATCTCGCGTTCTTTATACCATTATCAAAGAGTCCTGCTTATTTCAAAACAGCTCAAACTGACTGTTTCATAGAAAATTTTACTTTAATTTTTTTCCTGTGACTGGATTGAGATAAAAATGCCTCAGGAAGCAGAGTTGATGAGAAATATAGGTGTTGTTTGTACAAGAGTCAAGGCAGTATTTCTGACTGCACTGAGTAGCAAAATACTATCTTCTAAAACAATGGTTCAGAAGTTACAGACAAATAAAAGAGCATTTGGAGTTTTGACTACCTGACCTGGTTGGTTGATAGACACAGGAACCTGTTTTGCCAGCAGAACAAAACCACTCTACTAATATTTCAAGCTCCTTTTGATACTCATCTGTGACAGTAAAGATCACATGTTGTTGATTTAATGATATTCTATAAAATCTAGACATCTCAGTGCCCAACCAGGATGATAACTTGTTCATCCTCACAGTGCTGAACCTACAGTGTCAGACTAAAGTTGTTTGTTTTTCTTAACAGAGCACATAGTTTCTAAATCTTTGCTTAAATCTCTGGGGATCTGACATTCTGTCTTGACCAGGAAATAAAAATGACAGCTGTTAAAAGGAGATGATGAAAAGCAAGCGACAGATGAGTGTAGGTTCTAGAGTGGCTTGGCACCGTGCCAGTTCCTCCTTTATTTTTGTAAATATGCTGGCTTGCGGTCCCTGGGGCTACTTGTCAATAGAGTATTGACTCCCTGGATAGTTCCTTTCATTAGTCTTACTTATATGAAAACAATTCTCTTTTTTTTTGCCATGATACGTCACATCATCTGGGTGTTAGAAAAGATTCTGTCACTGGTAGATTAATGTAGCATATACAGCAAAATGTAAACTGAGCACCTTCTACTAGAGGCAAATGTACATAAAGAATTTCAAGCATTACAATTAAACTGCATTTCGGAAGTTTAGCTTATAGTGTTTCCACTGAGAACATCAAGTGCTTGGGCATATGGCATCACCAGTAAATTATGACACTTGCCTACATTAATTGTCATAGTTATTAAGTCATTAAGTTATTAAGAGTTACTAAGAAGTCACTATGGATCTCCTAGGCTGATCTGCTGCGTTATACAGAGCAGAGATTTCGGGAATGGCTGCTTCAGGTCTCATAGTTCAGACTGAAACAGGATGTGTTTTTCAGAAAAAGGTCCAATCTTGATTTAAATACTTGCAGTGCTAGAACCCCCCAAACCCAGACAGTTTTTTTTCTGGGGGCAATCACCAATCTCTGCAGAGCTGGCTGAGATTCTGCTCCACAGCAAACAGGCTGTTTATGGCCAAAACAGCCAGGGTAACCTAAACAACTGTTGCTTTTTTGTTGCACAGACTTTTTCCCTCTCCTTTGCAAGATGAACTTTTGACACAACTAGAGTAGTGGATGCAGTATTTTGCTAGTTAGCAAATCATCATTCACAATGCTGAAGAATTTCAAGGATATTTCATTCTGGCTTTGTAAGTCTTTTGTTTAAGTTACTCACAATGAAATTTCTCACAGGGATCCTGATTTTTCTCCCTGCATGTTACCGACAGCTGTTTATGTGCTGGTGGTTGTGTTTACCGAAGTGATATACTGGTCCGTGGCAAATATCAACATGCAAGGCTCTTTCTGCCTTCACAGAGCAGATGTAACCATGGATATTTATTTTCAAGCTGTTAGTGACTTGGAGAGAAATGGCCACATGCTCTCAGGCACATGGTGTGACTCCTGGGGATGTGCTGTGCAGGGCTGAGAGTTGGACTTGATGACCCCGTGGGTCGCTTCCAACCCAGCATATCCTGTGGTTCTGTGATTTGATGTTTGACACAGAGACCTACACAATTTCCCTTTTTGCCTTCTCTGTATTTCTTCAGCAGGCTGTGGGACCCTGTTAGTCTAACCATCCAAATCATCCTACAGGTCTGGAAAACACCGAGGAGCTAGAATTTACATTCTTAAAGCTTTAATTCCTCTTGCAAATTATTTCTTTGTTTCCTTTATACTCCTTGGCATCTGGGTCAGCTCTTGTTCTTGACATCCTGAGTTCAAGTGAAATGGGTGCTAATTTTTACCTTTTTGCCTGGATGCAATGGAAACTGGGACAGGGGAGTCAAGAGCCAGGAGTGTCCCCAGCACTGTCTGTGCTGCACCAACAATTTCCATCCCACGGGGTCTGACTGTGAATGGTTTTAATCTTCCTCTAATTACAGAGGCACAGAGGAAGCTCCAAAATGGTCTCAGTATTCCCCTGCTTCCCACACTCCTTCGAGGGCACGGGCTGTGCAGAAGGGCCATGGCACACGGCCACCAGCACAGACTCTCTTTCTCAGCTCAAAATACATTCAGCCCTGCCTCAGCCAGCCCTGGGAGCCCCTCAGCACCCTTATCTGCTCACCTTATATGGGATGATTTGCTTTGCTCTTTCTAGCAGAACATATACTCCGTGAGAGCTCTCCTGCTTGGCTGGCAGCTGTCCTCAGTCAAGCCCCACACAGGGTGGGGTGTCCAGCTCCAGTATCCCTGCTGGCAAGGCAGGTGCTCTGCTCTCCTCTCCTCTCCCCATAGCTGGTTGTGTCCCGTCTCATGAGCGTACCTGGTCAGCAGTACAGCCAGCGCTCAGCCTTACTCCTGGTTAGTGTAATGTAACTGCTTACTTTTCAGATACAAAGGTTAATCTCAGGCCATATTGAGCAGACCCATCAGATCTGCTACTTTTGGTCTGATCAGGTCTTTTTATTCCACTGTATGGATGAGTTGATATCTGCAAAGGCCTTCTGAAATAAAAGGCTTGAATTTGTTATGTAAATATGTATTAGACAAACAACGTTTACACCAAAATATGCACGGAGAGAGGCTTTCCAGAAAAAGACGCATAAAAAATTTCCTTTGAAAAGCACCTTATCATAAAGTGCTGTTTCCCTCTGGTGAAAAGGTGCCATACGATAACTGGCCTGGCTACACACCTTTTTTTCTAAATATTCATCGTGGAAATGCTCTATTTGAAAACCTGAAAAGAAACTCAGATTGGCTTCAATATTCCTAGTTGATACCAGCTTGTAACCACTTGAAAATATGTCTTTTCAACTCATCCCATGTGGAAAAACCTGTAGTCCAATATCCTAGCAGTCATGGAGATTCCCAAAAAGACAAGATTAGTGCAAAAAAATTTCTCTCCTGATGTGTATTTTCATCTTTTTAGGTCCTATTCATAAAACAGTTCTGAAGATACTCTTCATGAGCTAGAGTGGTTCCAGCAATAAGCCTCTCCTTATCCTATCTGACCCGACTGACAGGGTTGGCACGTGTTTCTGTTCCTTAAAAGCACGAAGGCAGAGAACATACCTCCCAGCGTTTGGCGCAGTGCTCTTGATACCACGGGTGTGTGTCTCATTAGCTTCCCAGGAGCTAAGCATTAGTAAATGTGATCATCAGAAGAAAATTACAAACCTGACTAAATGGTTCCAGCCACCTGCTGCTTTGAGGAAGGCATTGTGCTTATCAAAAAGAGACAATTTCAATTCTCTTTTAGGACAAAACAGCATTTAAGGACACAAGGTGTTGCTTCAGTTGTTACCTGTCCGTGCATGATCTTAACTGAGCATAATACTGCTCTGACTAGTCATAGCTGCTCAGGGCATCGCAGGGGGACACCTCCAGACAAAGCAGGACACAGGTGCTTTTCTGCAAGTCCCTCCCCATTCCCATTCATAGGCAAGTTGCTGCTGAGGAACGATCATGGACCTGAGATAGAGAATATGTTACCAGTGTGGAGACAGAGGACACCTTGCTGTGTAGAAGCAACTCATACACGTCTGGCCTGGGGGATAAGGAGCTGAAGAGAGCTGAGAAAAGGTGGGTTTGAGAGATAGTCCTGTAACTACACAGAGTAGTAGTCCAGGATTGCCAAGTGCCCTTTGCAGTACTCCTCTACGGTGCTGTGATTTATTATCCAGCATGGCTAACTTACTGGGATGGGGTGATGGAGGAGAATAGCTGCTACCAAGCAGGCAATGCCAGCTCCACGTCTTCTGAGAGTACTCCTGTGTAAAAATCCCTACATGCATTTACTCAGGGGCACAAAGAGGGGACTGGGAAGCCAACCCTAACTGCACTTCCTAAAATGGAGAACTCTGCTGTTTTCAGGAGATAATAGTCGTTCTGTGAGATAAACAAGATATATTTCCCTGATTGTTCCTGTCTCGACAAATGTAGCTCTTCTTGGAATAAAAAGGGTTCTACCAGATCATTAAACCACATAGTTGTCTCAACTTCCTTTAATTAAGGATTGCAGTATTGCTTTTTTTATTGCTTAAACAAAAAATAGTTACAGCTCTGCTCTCTGCAGTTTGTTTTTATTCTACTTCTCCAGCAAAGCAGTTCTTTCTGTGAAAACTCAGCAGGGGAGGGAAAGAAAGGGTGAGCAGAAGTTCATCTACTTTCAATGAAAGAAATTAAATGTGATTTTAAACAAGAAACCTCTAAGAACTTTTTCCTCATTTCTGATTGAGCACGAATCAGAATTACCAGCCATAAGTACAACAGGAACAAGAAGCTTGGCTGATAAACAGGGAATGGATGTAGGAGCACAGCTAGCATCTTCTTTGAGGTCACACTGCTCCCTCAGAGACTTGCTGTGAAGGATGTTCAAACCTGTGGTGTCTACAGAGCTGCCCATGTGACAAACTGTCCATCTGTTTGATGTCCCTACTGATAATCTGGACTGATTAGTCTGAACCACACAAAGATCTCATGTTATGATATGTCTAACTTTTCCTTTGTTGTTCCAAGTGTAGTTTGTCTTTCTTGTGCCTACCAGGGATATTTAAATTGTAACAGACCTGCTACTGGACCTGCGGTGCAGAAGAACTTCTTCATGAATTGATTCAAAAGCTCTTGCACATAGGGGGTTATGATAAGTTAGTAATGCCTATTCTGGATCACTGGCCTTCTCCAAATGCCATTATGTTCACTGCAGCCTCTGGATTCAGCTTTCAGTGAACAGCAAGGGATGATGTGGTAAGACTAGTCTTTTGCTACTGTGACGAAGAGAGACACTTTTGGAATGATTCCAGTCTGGCTTCTCCCCAGAATCTCTTGGAAATCACATGTGGCAGAGGTGAAATTCACATAATAACTGCATTGAAGCAAAAGCCCTTCAACTTTCTCTACCTGAAATTACATGAAGAGAAGTCAGCCATGAAAAGCAACTACTGACCATTAGAGGAAAGGAGGATGCCTGGGGAAGGTAGACAGCACAAGATGTATTGGCTATGGCTGGGATAGAGTAAATGTTCTACATAGCAGTTCCCATGATGTGGTTTGGGTTTGTGACTAAAACAGCTGACACCACTGATATTTTGTCTGTTAATAAGCAGTGCTTGCACAGTGTTGTCGCTGTCTCACTTTCCCACTCTGCCCCCTTCCCTCCAGTGAGTAGGATGGGGGTGAGTAAAAAATCTGCCCCCTTGCCTGACCCAAACTGGCCATAAGGGCCTGTGAGATGACTCCATGCTGAGCACTAAAAAATGGGGTGGTTGTCTTCCAAATCAGTTGTTGCTCTGAGACTACCTTGGCACTGTTCTCTTGTAGGAGGTGGTGAATGAATGCTGTCGTGTTACTTGTTTTTTCCTCCTTCTTTCACTTATTAAACTGTTCTCATCTCAGACTATGAGTGTTGCTTTCACTCCTCCTGTTCTCTCTCTTGTCCTGATGAGAGGATGTGTGGGTGCTTAGCTGCTGGCCATGGTCAACACACAGTAACTGTCCATGTCTGTAGTTCTTTTTATGCAGATGTATCAGGGAGTGCTGGTGAGTGCTTACCTGAGACATGGTTTGGCCTTTAGATGGTTGCAGAGCTCCCTTCAGAGCCTATGTACCCAGCTTTCAGCCAGCACACCACAGGAGGTCAAGCATATCTGGGATAAACCCAGGTAAAATCTACTCAAACCACGGCAGTCTTTTGCCTCTAGCAAGAGTGCATCCACCCCACGTTATTGAGTCACTTCACGGGTGACAATTGAAACAACGCTCTCCAGGAAATGCACTTAATGGGGGTAGTACAGCTATCACACTGCTGAGTTTCTTACAGCAGGGAGTGAAGCAACTGCCTTGGGCAATACTTGAAGACATTTGAAGCAGAGCTTGCTACTGGTGTCCCCAGACCTCATTTCTTCCATGCTGTTGCAGCCTCAGGTTTCTGTCCTTCTGTTGCTCCTTCAGTCTTGTCCCCTAGTCCCATCCATGTGAAATGCAAGCTACAAAACACTATAAAAAGGGTCACCAAAACTCAGACTGCTATTTGATTGTGGGTGATTTAAAAACTTCATATTTAATTTGGTGCAGTAGTATTTATTTCTTAGCAACTTACATGTTTCTCTGTCAAGTGTTGCTGCAAGTTCATATTCAGTGGAGTGCTCGTCTGCCTCCTGAACTGTTGTAAGTTGGCCATTTAACACAATGCTCCACATGAACGTCACTTTACTCTTGCTACATTAAACAGCTGACAAATTGTTAGAAAGTTTTTGAAAGACTTATACTTCTCATATTTGAGATTAGATATATCACAGTGATGTGTGGTCATTCCAAGATGTCAGACTGTAACAAAATCATCTCTCTCTTCAGGATCATTTCTTACCTCTATTTGTAGCAGAAGGTAGCAGGATAGCCATGATGATGAGTAGTCTTGCAGTCTGAGGAACCAAAATTAGTCAAAACCCTGAAGGAGAAGAGCTGCCTCTAATGAAATATCAGACCAATCAACATGCTGGAGGGAGATGGTGTTACTGGTAGTTGTGAATTCAACAGGGAGAAGCTATGCTCCTTTGATAAAACAATTTAATGTTGTTCAAAGGAGTTTCAGTTAATAACTGAAACACTTTTATTAAAGTCAACAGAAAAATAGGGGGAGATCAGTAGTTGCTATATACATCAGAAATGTCTTGTTGATTATAGACCCAGAAGCAGGTTAAGTGCTTGATTTAAATATTAAACAGAAGAGTATTCTATCCAGTTGTCAGTTGTTTAAGAAAAATTATTTTAAAGGCATTTGTAAACAATATAGAAAATCACAATCAGAAAATACTAAACACAAGGATTGGAGAACTTCTTGTTTACCTGCATGTGAGGAATGTGCATTTGCAATTGAGAAACAAAAAAAGCAGCAGTTTTAAGGACCACTTTGTGGTGTTTCACAGCTCACCAGCAGACCAAGAACCACAGGCTGTCTAGCAGTAGTTGAAAGCACTGGTCCTTTGGACAGTCAATCTAAGCAGAACTGCCCTGCCCTAGGCTTTACCCTGGATTAGAATATCCTCTGCGGGATTTGGCCCTCAGTAATTTATGTTGTGGGGAACTGAATTCAGATTCCGAAAGTCATGAGCCAGTGTCTGAGACTTTGGTGTCAAACGCCATAAGCTGTGTTCAGGTATCTATAGCTGCATATGAAGTTTCATTCAGGGAATGAGGAGCATTCCTTGCTGTAAGATGGAAAACAAAGAGATGTTTGAAGTTAGTCCTCTTTTTTCTCCTACAAACATAATCCTTTTTACTGAAGTCTTAATACAGACAGTCAAAAATCTTAAACAACAGACTCAATGTTTAAGAAACAAGCACTCAGAAGACATAATATCCTATGGAGAGATTTTTTGGCAGCATGCTGTGAAATAGCATGAGTTTTGCTACAGTAGGAATTCAGCAAAAGCCTAATTACATCTTCTTCGAGACTGGGTACCCAGTGAAATTCTCCATGGGTACAAGACAGAAAGCAATTTTCTCTAATCTGAAAATAACAATGTGAAAAGGGGGTCAGCAAACAAAAGAGACACGGAAGAAGAAACAGTCAGAGTCTGATTAGAGAGGGGAAGGAAGCAAAATTGGTACAACATGGCATAAGGTACAGATCCCTGCTTGTGTACTCATCAGATGCAGCATTGTCTTCAATTTTAGCATTAGTAAGACTATTTAGTTTTCACTGTAAAACAATCATGATACTCCACAATCACCCGCAAAGGGTTGCATTGACAGAGATTGATAAAATACTATTAAATTAATAAATTGAACCCTCCAGCAAAAAGGGATATGCAATTAAAGACTGCATACCAGAAAACACACATCACCGGCTGTCTTAAAGCTATGCTAGCATTTGAAGGAAGTGTGAAGCACCATTTAAATTCCTACAGCAATTAATCAGTACACTCCATTTCCCCTCGGGGGAAACAGAGCTGCCCTTAATTCTCCATTTCCATATTCAGTGAGAATGAGGGTAAATACCCCAGGAGCCTATTACCATCCCCTCCCACCCTTCCCCAGCCCCCTGTCAAAAGCAGGAGCAACGAGATTCAATACAAAAGTTCCCTGTGGTTGTGTTTCTGAAATGCCAGCTGGGCAGCGGCACTGTCCAGGCTGGATGGAAGGCCTGCACCAAGGTTATTTCACATCCCAGAGAAGTTTGTGCAGTAAGATACAGCACCGTGGTGGCCCCATTGCTGACAAGGGTTGTCACAAATACGAGAATGTATTAAATAAGCAGCCACAGAGGAAGATGTTTCAACATCTATGAAAGTATTACTTAATGTGGATCTCCACTAGTGGCCATGGACTACCTTTATTCTTCAGAAAAAAACTCCATTGCAGAGGAAAAAACATTAAAAGAATCATTTATGTAGAAGCCTTACATTTTGGGCCTTGAACAAAACCCCTTTGATATAGCAAACTTCAAAATACGACATTTAACAGTTTGGTGCTGTTTGAATAACTTGATCTGAAAGAATCAGGCTAATTTCAGTCATTCAGAGATTTATTTTTCTTCATTTGTGGCCACCTGCACAACTTTCTGTCTTTCAATGGGTTGTGTCTTCATCTGGATCTTAGTGAATGACTCATTTCTGTTTGATGCATTTGCTTTGCATCTCATATCTTCTGAATGCACGTATTTAATGAAACTGTGTGTAATACTTCAGTTCTGTTTGTTTTAAAATGCAGACCAAGCTACAAAGGGGATATTCCTGAAGATGAAAAAATTACGACTATAAGAATGGTGAATATTGTCATGTGAAATCCAGAAATTTTGCACTGTCAAACAGGACTGCTGAATATAGGAAGCAATTTGAAGATTCTTACCTCACGCTATCCTTCTGTGATTAAGCTGGTGTAAGACTGGCTAAGAGAATGAGTCATGTTATTTCATGGCGTGCTTGGCGAAACACATCTGTGTTGTGGGGCTACGGATCAGAAATATCTTGCATTCTACTATAGCAACGTTCACGGAGTTGCACTCAGGTTCCAAGAGCGTTCGGGAAAAAAATGTGAATACCAACGCCTGTGCTGCCAGGGCACTTGACACAATTAGGAGGTAAGAAATGGTACTGGACAAATACCTGGCTGGGTGGCCAGCTTCTCAACAACACCAGGCACTGGCTTTTGGGTCCTGAACTACAGCAATTTGAACAAGTTCTTGATTATCAACATGTGTCGCAGTTTCCTCTGAAGACCGAGGCCTCTTTATAGGATTTTGAATCGAGACATTTAAAACAGTAGCCAAACTGAACCACCAGATCCTAGGGTGCTAATGGTACACAGAGCCTGTTTTGAAAATCTTTGCTTCACCATTTTACTGCCATGTAGTTCCAGTCTAAGATGGATTTTCTCTTCAAACCCTTGAATTAAATAAATCCAATATGTATGTAGGCATTAACCTTTTCCTCTTTAGCATTCCTCATGGTCCTCAGATTTTACCTCTAGTGCCTTTTCAGCTTTTACATTCTTTAAAACTAGAGTCATTGTCTTGGGGTGACTTTAAGATGTGTATCTCCTATAGCCGCTCCATGCCCAGACATGACTCCTGTGCCTTTCTGTGTCTTTAAAATTGGGTGCAAGAGAAAGAAAAAAAGCCAGACGAACTTTTCAAAACAGGTTTTGTGCTCAAGGACACGGGGAGATAGCTGCTGCTG
>VZTA01009222.1:226000-240451 GCA_013398855.1 Mohoua ochrocephala | reverse complement strand
GAGCAGAGGCAAGCACCTTCCTGCTTTCCCCAGCTCTTGGCTCCTTTTCTCGGAAGAGAGAGATGGAGAGTTAAACTCCTTTGTTTCCTTGGGACTTGGGATTTTTTCTTCTTCTCCTCTGGACTGTTCAGAACACCAGAACATCAGAACTTCCCTGGGAGGCCTCACACCTCAGCCCGGAGGGGCCCGAGCCGACCCAGCTCCGGAGAGGAGAGAGAGAGAGAGAGACCACACCCACAGAAAGGACTCTCAAATCTTCCCAGGTTTTCTCTCCACAGCGAGAGGTTTCATTATTTAGAATTATTCTTTTCCCGTGTGTTTGTTTAATAAATAGTTTTTTTCCCTTCCTTCACTTTCCTTAAAGGAATTTTTTCCCAAACCTGGTGGTGGCTGTAACCCACCTTCTATAGAGGAGACGTTCCTCCCAGAGCGTTCCTCCGAATTTTGTCTCAAACCGTGACAGTCATGTGGAGAAATTTTAACACTCAAAGCAGTCCTCCATGCTCAGATTAGCAGTCAAAGGAATTTATGTTGGTAAGATATATTGAAAACCATTTACTGGTTTTTATTGTTCATGAGACACTGAAGAAATCCTGATATTTGACCCACCCAAATAGTTTAAATATCAACTGCTAACGTGACCTTTTGCAGCTGTTTCCTTATCAAGAGGATTATCAGTTACAATTCATGGACTGGTGAGGAGTAAGAATTCCATGTAATTCTTTTTAACTACATAAGCTGCTGGAACGAGATTTTAGATCCACTGTCATTTCTGCTGCACAGTATGGTTTTTATAGCATCACTTTGGAGTGATCCCTGAAGGGTTTATTGTACAAACTATTTAACTTAACTCTGAGGACTCAGACAGCAAAAACACCCCAACCAACATGGAGTCCTGGGATACAATGCAAACTGCACACCATTCTTTCAGGCACATTTTTATCAGGTCAGCTCTTCTTTTCGTCTTATTCATCAAACCCTTTGTGTAGGATTCACAGCACCACATAAACGTTAAACCCCTTCTTAGCTATTGGGAAATGGCAGTCCCAACATGCCTTATGCTAGCAGTTTTCTTGGAAGCAACAGTTTCTTACAGCACAGCTGGAACTGCATTTGAAATACTTCTGCCTCTCCCGACGTCAGTCTTTATGAACAGGCCAAAATAAGCATCATCTTGTTCAATCATCCTTCATTTCTCCGATCACAGTAGGAAGAATTCCTGGAACTATTTTAGGACTCACTAGCATGGAAGCTGCTCCTGAGTTTGCCCAGTTCTTAGTGGCTATTACTAACATGCAGGATTTGCCAAGAAGTAACAGGATTTTATTTCTGTGGTTTTGCAAGTGTTTTGGTGAGGGCAGTAAGCCAAGAGAGAAACTGGTGACTCCAGCACACAGTGATCCTAATTCAAACTTAGTAATTGCTGGGAGAAAGGCTTCTAGAAAACTCTCAGCTTTATCACTCCTTGTGTAAGTTTCAGCCACGGAAAGATGGTAAACCTAACAATTGAAATACACTATCACAACTTAATATATTTGGTAAGAAAATGGCAGATGGATCCTTTGCAAGCCATGTCCTTATCTACAGGATTACAAACAGTTATGAAGACTGGTTACATTTCTTTGGAATCATATTGCTCTCTAGAAGCTGATCTTTTAAACCATTTATGCCATATGTTCACAGCCACTCTTGATGGGCTCAGACTAATGTAGGAGAGTTACACTAAGGTTGGGGGAATCTGGATCTGTTTCTCCTTATAGCAAGGCAATTCAGTGTAATTTGTAAAGTCTTCATCAGCAGGAAATGCTTCTGATAATAAAACTGGTAGAGTTATATACTCCACACACCAATCTAAGCGTGATGCAAAACACCACATAATTAGCAATCTGTCTAACATTTGGAGCTACAGTTGGCATTCCAACTCCAGACAGGCTCGGTTTTGTGCTTCTCTCCCAGAGACATCAGACACAGTCACAAGAGACATTGTTCTGTGCCTGGAAAGCAATGTTTCACAATCCCAGTCTCAAACCAGAGGGCTAAGCACAAAACCAGAGCATTCATTCTCCTCTCAGTATGAAACAATTGAATCGATTCATCATCTTCTCACTGCCAGTAGATACTATCTACTCCTAGGTGGATGCAGCGTGCCATCTTTTTTTGCCAGTGGCTTAACTGCTTCCCTTGTTTTAAACCAGTTTCCTCTACCACTGTAAGACATCCTCTCTGATTTCTTGCAAACCTCACTGTCTTTCCTTCCTCAGTCTCATCCTTTCTTTGCCAAGGTCCCTTTTGTTGTCTTGCTCAGCTCTGGATCTAAATAGAGCACAGAGTTGACAACTTCTCCCACAAGCTGGACAGTGGAATGAGAGAACAATTAAAACTCAAGCAACCTGCCTAATGTATTAGTATCCCTCCCTCAACTTCAAGCTGTTTTGCTCCATTAGCACTAGAAATAGAACACAAGAAAAAACTCTTGGTGCCAAATCCTGCTGGACTAGAAAAGGTGAATTTGAAGCGTCAAGAACTGGTTAAATAGATGAAATAACTCCCTTTGAACTCCCAAAGCAGGCAAGCAGCTGCAAAGTGAAATTCTACTAAAATTTTGGTGCATGTCTCAGCCTCCCTTAAGGTACAATTGCCATGAGTTTGGAAAAACTCACACGTTTACTTAGAAATGAGCACATCTATACCAGCATGTTTCTTTTGCTGATGACCAAGTAACACACTGAACTGTTTTTCAGACTTCGACCTGCACACCACTACAATTTTTTGAGGAGCTGCAGCCTCTTTTATAAGAATCTCAGCTGACTGGTAAAGGCTTCTTGAGTTGTTTTCTGCAGTTTCTTGAAACCCTGTAGGAGTGCCAAGGTATCTCCTGCTGACAAGTTGAGAAACACTGTTCTAAATGTTCTGCAGTTTTGTAGCTTGTTTAGAAATAAAGATTCTACTAGAGGAAAAATACAGTGAGAGTACATTACAGTGGTGAGACACCGGAACAGATTGTCCAGAAAAGATGTGGATGCCTCATCCCTGGAACTATTCCAAGGCCAGGGTGAATGGGGCTCTGAGCAGCCTGGGATAATGGGAGGTGTCCTTGCCCATGGCAGGGGGGTTGGTGATCTTTAAGGTCCCTTCCAACCCAAAGCACTCCATGATTCTATGATCACTGCAGATACTCAAGCTTCCTCTAACCCTCGAGTGCTGTGTACTACTGCTGGGCTTCAGATCCTAAGTGTGGAAATTTATTGTGAATTTGGTCTAACAAGGTCCACCTGTAAGCAGTGCTCATAAACTCACTGCTGCACTTCCAGTCTCAGCTGAATGGTGTATGTTTGCATCGTACTGCAACTGCAGGATGCTTCAGATGAAATAGGTGGATGGTAAGTCACAGAAGGTCATGTTAGACATACAATTCAGATTACCCACAGAAGTGCTCTTGTGTGACACACACTCCAGAACTAGACAGTATCATTACACAAACGAGTACTACGTAGCCGTACAGTTGCACTGGCCTTTTAATTCCTGCATGAGAATGACCCCACATGTCATGCATGCTGTGGTCAGACAGAAGTGGCTATCACACCCCTTTGCTATAGCACTAGTGTGTGTGCAGTCCTACTGCTCAGCAGAACAGACCGGAGGGAACTGCACACGCTCAAGAACAGGAACGGATCCCTTTGCCTACATTTAACAAAAAAGCACTGAAACTGTTTGTGGTACACATCGTACCATAAACATGCAGTATTACACTTCTGCCATCTTTTGGCATTGACAAGTTTCAGCAGATTTTGAGGAATCAGATAAGCTACAAGCAGGTTCACATCTAAGGCTTGGTGTTCAGAATGTGCAGCTGTAGCCGCAGGTAATGAAAGAGCAGAAATGCAGAAAGGTATGGCCCAAGACTAAAAAGAAATCAATTCTGATATCTGAAGTTAAAGATGAAATATATTGCTATCAAGTATTTTCAAGAAAGAGTTCTCTATTTTTACCTTGAAAGATACATTTTTATTCCACAGTCTTTAGCTTTATGGTCACTTTCTTGGAAATGAAATGTCAACCAAGTAAACAGTTCACATTTTCAAAACAAGCACTTACCAGAATATGCTAAACCTAGCAATTTTGTCGTAATACTTTTCTTCTTTAGTCTACCTAATAAATTACCCTGTACCATACAGTCTCCATTCCCTTTTCTTCAAACACAACTGATGTAATGTCGGATTTTACCAAATACACATGCTCAAAGGTATTGTCCTTAAAAAATTTTATCAGGTCACACAGCAACACAGAAATTGTGAAAATAGTAACAAATTTGTTGTCATCCTTGTACCATCCTATTAAGTCAACAACCTCTCTGAAAATCATTAACGATGGAGGGCCAAATGTAGCTCTTGGCCAGGCTTAGAGCACTTCTGTTGACTTTAAAAGGAATGCATCTGTTCTGAGGAGTTACTTTTGAGTAAAAGCTGCCTCAGAAGGTTAATGGAAATGAAGCTGTCATCTGTTCTAGATTTTCAAAAGGGACAATTTATCCTTTTTCACTGGGCAAAAATGAATTTTCCAAAGTATTAATGAATTTCTGTCTCAATCGTGCTTTGAAGTTTTGATACCATTCTAAAAGCTTTTTTCTCCTTTGAATCTTTTCTTGTAAGCTCATTTTTTTTTCTTTCTCTAGAATAGCAGGAAGCTCTTTCCAGTTTTTAATAAAGATAAATGGAGCCCCCATGGTTTTTAATAATTGCAGTGGAGCACTGTGGTACATTGATGAATTTCCGCAATCACCCGGTGTCATTACATCTTCTATAACGGGCAGAGATCCATATGAACAAGCTTCATAAATTCTGTAACATTCTGTATTTATTCCCACTGGGCACAATGTCAAATCACTCTGCAGCAAGGCATCTTGATAGTTTTTGAAACTTTCATTTGTTTCCTGAGGCTGCCACCTAGGAAAATAAAAGGGGTGAAAATTAATATTTTCCCCACAGGCACTGCAATGAAAAAATAGAGATATGATTTAATTTCCATTATTTATAAAACTGAAAATGCTATCAGTGTAAAAATTTTATATTACACACACTGTCTTAACTGCTCTTAAAAGAGTCTTCTAAAAATTTATTGAAAATGTCGCTGTTAAAAATAGACTGTAAGATGTGGCCCTTTTCGGAAATTATTAATACTCCGAAGTGCAAGAAACAAATTGAAATGCCACATCAAATCTTCTGCATGACTTGGATGATGCACATGTCAATTTACTTCACAGCACAGTTTAGAAACAGACAAAAAGGGAGACACTCAGTGGACTTTTTAATGACTTTGTTTGGCCTCAAATACTTTAAATCAGTAGAGGTTTGCTCTTCAAAAGTTAGGACGTAAAGCAATTCGTTTAACCTGAATTCATCTACTTCAAGTGCCTCAGCATGTCTGGGAGATAAGAGTTTATGTCACAGATACAATCCATGTCCTGAGACTCTTCATCAGGGCAGCTGATGTCTACCTAAGCACTGCTGTGCCTGCTAGCCAACATTTTATAGGTGTTGCTTTTCAAAGTTAAGAAATACAATCAGAACCCTACTCTTATTGATCAAAAACAACTGTGCTGTACAGATTAAATCCACCCTCATGTGGAATACAACAAAATATGGCTGTCTTTTTTCTCCTACTAAAGACATTAAGCTCCATAAAATACAAGACAAGTGCTTCTCATAATCAAATATTTGTAAGAAAAAAACAGATGGTCATTGATGGTTATATATATACGAGACTTTTCTATACCAGATTTAAAAATATGCTTTATGCAAAATATAACATCAGAAAGGCTGTTACGTTATGACGGCCTAAACAAAGAGTCTCAGCAATGTTCCCTGGCTTAATGGCTGATTACCTTTATTTGTACTATTTTTTAACACTCAAGAAAAGATTGGTAATAATTAACCAGGCAAAAAAGTCAGAATATTTTCAAGAAGTAAATTAAAGTCTTACTGTTCTCTGGCTGCAATCCAGCAAAGTTTGTCAAGCCCATCCTGTTTCAGAATTTTCATTAGGGTTTCTCTAGAAGAATTCTTATAAACTGTTCCTAAGAAATTACATAGATATGATCTTGGATCACGTAGCATTGACCAGCTGGGTTCTACAACTGGAAAACTTCTGTAGCTGTAAAAACAATGTATAAGTTAGACAACTATATCAAAGGAAAACATTTTGCATCATTTCATCTTCACTGCATCATATTTTAAGACTAAAACCACCTACTTGTTGCCAATCCACATCTATAAATACAGACAGACCCACAAGTAAATCAAGTCCTGTCCTGAAAGTATGTCTTTATTCCCTTTGCCCCACCACTCCTTTCAGAAAGCTTCCAGAATACTTACGTCTTTTTTCAACATCAGAAATATTTTATGTGCATATTACAGAATGTCCTTGACTAACACGCTTTTCCAAAGAAGCTGCTCTTGATGCAACCACAAGTTTTGACTGAAATGGCCAGATTAATGGTAACTACAACACTTAAATCCCACCTATCTTAATCTCTGGATAGGCCTACCAACTGAAAATACCGCTGGTAACCTCTCAAAGCAAAATCTCACTTTGATCTGAGTGAACTTCAATAATCTAATCTTTTGGCTACGAAATAGCTTGTTGTACATTATTTGATGGACCAGTCCTTTCCTCATACTTCTCCTGCATGATGAATGTTAATTCACTTAGTTTCTAATAACCATTTGTCCCTTCCTGACAAATATTTTTGCATCATTCTACATCTTCATTTTCTCTCTTTACTTGGAAAATCAGGCACATTTTCATGCCTTTAACTCTGTTTTAAAAAACTGTTGTATGCAAGGGCTGGAAACCCCTATTTTGATACCCAGTTTATCTTCCTCCACCCAGCTTTGCACCCTAGTTTATTGCTGTAAGTGCTGTAAGTGCTGTTGCTTTCTCCTAACTGTCACATTAATCTCTGCATCTCAAAATTCAACTTCTTTCCACTTATCTATTAAATCTCCACGTCACTGCTAAATATTACATCAGCAGTTATGATAAATTTCAAGAGCAAATCTACTGAAGAAGGAATAAACAGAAAACCTCGGGAGACACAGGTTCATTTTCTTAAAGCTTCATAAACACTAGTATTCTTTTCCTGTTATCATTTTTATTGCTAAATGCAACTTTCAAAAACTCCAAGATCGATACGATCATGTTCTGCAATTTACTTATTTGGGCATCAGCAGTAACACTCAGTCGTATTTTCCATACCTCATGCATAACAATTAATTAATCAATTGCAACTTCTGTCTATAGCACTTACGTAGCTACTCCTAAAGGCCACTGGAAAATATCTTCTTCATTTACGAACGCATAGTCGTATGTAACAAAGAGCAGATTTACAAAGCCCCCGTTTCGTTTCAGGTACGGCTGAATCCAGGCGTTGTTGCACTGCTCGTTGCCGAGCAGCACCACTGCCACGTGCTGGATTTTGCGGGTCTCCATCAGCGTTTGCGCGTAGTGCAGCCACTGCGTGGCGTAGGCGATCTTCGCCGGCTCCCTCCCGTTCAGCACCAGCACCACATGCTCCGCTTCCACCGAGAAGTAGCCGGGAACTACCGACGGGCCAGTGAGGAAGCTGAGAAAACCAAAATACAACACTAAACAAAGTAAGACAAATTATTGAGCTTAATCCTCTAACTAGTCTTACTACACAGTATGTACTCCAGAGATTATTTTTTCTCCAATAAAGTAAACGCAATATACTGCAAAATTACTGCGCAACTACGACCACTTCTGTTGTTAGTATCTACTGCCCAGCACAGCAGTAAAGCTGCTTTCATTTTAACCCGGGAAAAAAGAGATTGACTTAAGTAAGGTATTTTGTCAATAAATCAGAACTAGTACCATACTCAAACCTCGAAATGTGTGTAAATCAACCACCTTTCAAAAAAGGGTGCACCTTGATGTTTACTAAAGGTTAAACCTTTTCTTAATTCCAGTCATAACTAATGATAACTGTATTAGAACGAGAGAGAGGCCCTCCCAAAAACCTGAAGTCTATACTAAATCTGCTATCATTACGAGAGACAGTTAGCTAGTCTTGCATGCTACTTTTCTCAGTATTTTGGTTAAGTTTCTGTGGAGCAGAATCGATAACACAAGAGGCATCTACCTAAATGTAAACCTAGGTTGGTTGTATGACCCGGGTCAAACTTGAGGCTCTGAAATAAGGCAGTAAGCACAAACATTTTAGTTATAAAATGGCATTTCTATATCTTGCACAATGTATTTAACAGAAGAATTTCAGTCATAATGTAGTCATTAAATCTTTAATCATTTGCAAGTATCTGACAAAAGCCATTTATGAACTGCAATGAAACAAACCAGCACTTGCCAGCTCCTGCTCTTCAGCTAGCTACCTGGTGTATTAACAGATTATTGACTGCACACAAAGAAGTAGTAGTTACACAGCTTGGGAAAAAGTGGAGGGGAGAAAACAGTATTTTTTTTTCTAGGAGTCAGATAAGTGCTAATTTTCTAGGTCTGCTGCATTACTAGCTTTTCAGCTACCAGCAAAACTTAATTTAGAGTGAGCATAACTTTTAACTGATGAAGTGCTGAGACTGACAGCTAGTTTCAGTTCAAATATACTTACTGAGGAAAAAATTCCCTCACAACAAAAGCCATAAAAACTACTCCAGTGAGGTTATCTGAAGCAGACTGACCTTAGACAAGTGTATTTTAAACCTGAGTTAAGCTGACATGCTGCTGGCTTGGTGGCAGGGGTGAATTTTGGAGCCAAGATTCATAAGACTCATGACTTAGAAACAAGACTTCTAATACATTAAATGTTAAGTCAGATCAAGACTTAAATCCGAAGTTTAACACACAATGAGAACAGAATCACTGGGATTCCTAAGAGAGAATACCTTGAGCTCTGGAATGCCTAAAATAGGGACTAAGATATGTACATGGTCCAGTGATCACCTTGCAAAAAGAGACTTGGGGAGAAAGGGTTTTTCTATGACACAGCACTCAGAGGGTAACAACTTTACAGGAATAACAAGATGTACAGGTTAGGAAGCCATGACCTATGTGTAGGAATATATGAAGCTGAACAGCATAAAAGTACAGTGGGGAAAAAAAGTACACTGTGCAAGTCTCATAAATCCCTTACTTTAATAATTAAAACACCGTGCTAGGGTTGTACTATTAATTCCCAATCAGAACGCAACTGGGATTGGGAAACGGAAGAGAGATTACAGAAGCTGCAAAATTAAGGGAGTAGTCCTAACAGTACTAACTACTCACTTGAAGGCTAGATCAAAGACAATATGGGAAGATTAGTGTTTTTGGACTAAATACGTGACTTGCTTTCCACAAAGTCCTTGTTTTTCCTTACTAATCATAGATAGTCATACAAAAAGATCCTCTTTTAGACTGGGTCTTACAGTGCCCATTCTGAAAGTGTTAGACAGCCATTCTGTAACAGCAATGATTAAATTTACCACTTGCAGCAGAAGAGATCATAATAAATACATCCAGCATAGACATATTCATTATGCAATAAAGGAATTACATAAAAATGAGACAATCAAGAAAAGAACTTGGAAAGGAGCAGTCCAAATCACAAGAAGCTTTCAAGGAGTTTGCAGACTGTTCAAAAACACTGTATAAGAAGCCTAGGCACGCTGTGTGCTTCAATCCAAAAAGTAAAGAACACAGACCCCCCAACCCCATATATCTGAACAGAAAACTAAGGGAGATTCCCACACCTAACTTATTCGCTTTGGCAAGCAATACAAGGTTGAACACCACAAGTGTTATATCAAATGGAGGATTTGGACCTGGACAGCATTCACTTGAGAGTTCTGAAGGAACACAAACACAGAATTGCAGAACTGCTGGCAAAGGTGTGCAGCTGTCATTATGAAGGGACACTGTGCTTGATAAGTGGTTCACCATCTTTTGTAGACTCACATCTGAAAAAACAACTTGAGAGGACCCTGAAGAACAGTCAGTGTTAATTCCCTCTCTGAAAGAGTCTGTAATAAACAGTAAGATCACTGAATCTTATCAATAGGTAAGACCACTGATCACATATATGGATAAGCACTGCTGGAAATGAGTTATCCTGTTTCACTAATCTGATGAAGATCTATGAGCATGTCAATAAGAACACAGATAAGAGGATCCAGTAGATGTAGTGTATTTGGATTTTCAAAAAGCTTCACTAAAGGGTTTTATTAAAATTAAATTGCCAGAAAACTATCCCTGGTGGAATCCTTTGATAGACAGAAACCTCTGCTGGTTGACTGAGGCAAGGCAGCACTGAATGTTTATAAAATAGAGAGGGTGTGACTTGGCGGAATAGAAATTTAGGAAAGCTCTTACCGAATAATAACAGGTAAGAAGTTTGGCACTCTCTGCTCTACAACATCTTCCTAGATGACAGGAGAGAAGGGTGTGAATTGCTTCAGGCCAAAGAAAAGTGTTAAATCCTGCTTTATGAATGTGCCAAGATGTTACTAAAATCCACAGCTATGCAGTTCCCTCTCCACTCCTGTTTTTAAATAAACATCACTGCATTTTATGGAGAAGCTGATAAATTCTGTATTTTTTAGGCAACTTCTTTGGTGAAAACGTGAAGCCATCAAAGTCTATATTAATTATGTGTATTTTCCATCATAAATATAGAAAATGGGTTTATTCATGCAACGGTGTTCAAGTGGTACTTAGGCATTTTTGTGTCTTTAGATTGGGTATTCTTTAAAAACATTCACCAGAGGTCTATTTTTTAACAATCATTAGACTTACCACAGAAAACTGCAGAGCAGCACATATTCTCCAAATATGTCACCTCAGCTAGTTCCCTCTAGCCTCATCTAGTAATCAAATGGAGATAATTTACCTCAGCCAGGCAGTAAACAATTCTAGAAAATCTTATAACAAGTGAGAAGCCAAAATCACATAATTCTTCTTCACAACATAAACTAGATATTTCCAAATTGAGTAAAATGTAGCTATTTCGTTTCAGAAGCCTAGTTGTTAAAATAGCAGTTATATTGCATATTTTCTATACTTTGTACAATAAGTTTCTACTAGCCTGTCAAAACTTAACCTTTGTTATGTTGGTACTAAACTTAAACTTAGTATTTTTATAGGATCTAGCATCCAAGTTGAAATTAAAATAAGGACTCAATTATCCCTGTTTCATCCAGACATAACAAGAAGATATTTAAATGCAAGTATAGAAGTCTTTCTTTGAGAGATGCATACCCTAAAGAAACATGTGAGGTTATTAATCATCTGAAACAGGCACACTAGAAAAAAAATAACCATAATCAGTCAAGTGACAGACTTATTAAGTACGGCAAATTATTTTCATGTTATAAACGTGAAAAGCAAGAGCTTGAAAGAAATTCTCATGTCAATACCAAGAAGATAACCTATCTGACAGAGTATAGTGGATTTCTACAGCTTCTGAGATTTTAACTCTGGAAACAACGAAATCTTTTGCCACCAAGACTGCACTGCAGGCATTGGTCCATATTCAAAGCAAGCACTGTATCAAGACTCTATATTTTTGAATGGAAAGTTCTATTGCTCTGTCAAGCAGACTACCAAGATGCAGTAGCATCATTCATAGCTGATTCTCTAAACTTGTAGGATCATCTTTTATTTGCAGACAAGGAATATAGCTTTTTTTGTTAAAGATTACATAAATGCATCTATTTCTTGTGAAAAGATTCTGTGGCCTGTATGTACCATGTTCACTGTTAGATACTTTGGTAAACAGTTCAAAATGATGAAAAAAAGTTTTGTGATCACTTAAAACCTCCTTTCACTTCACAATCACATGTTTACTTCAAACACTACCTTCAAATTCCAACTAGAACCACATCTTCTTGAGCGAGGAAAAAACAGCCTTCTGAAGCAACACACTTTTCAGAAGTTAAACTCACTTAAGTGCGTAATTTATGTATTAAAAGAAAACTTTTTTTAACAGGTAGGTCCTGGTGACTAAATGTTGCAGGAGACCTACTTCTGCAGACTGGCTAACTGGCCAAATAGACAAAAAATCCTTCAGCTTTCACTGCATCTTCACAGAAAGCCTTAAAATCGTATTAAATAGGGACTCAGAGAAAAGTTCTACATCATTCACTGAATAATATAAAACATTCGACAACAGTCTTAAAACATACATGCTTGCAGATCAAACACCACTGTTTCAGCAAACAGCGCTTTAAGCGTAATGTTCCTTTCCATTTAAAATTTCGGTTTGCAAATCAAGTAGCTAACCAGAGGCTAGGCCCCACAGATTGCCTTTGTTATAAACAGAAACAAAGTATGGCTTTGACACATTCCTATTTATGAGTGAATGAATGAGCCAAGTCCCTTTTCCCTGAATACAGCAGAAACCAAACAGCAGGAGACATCGTGCCTCACACATGCATGCTTGAGTTTGTCATCTATGAGCCCCCAAACCCCAGTTCTTTACACTTTTCTTGGGGTTGTATCCTGACCCTGCCACTGAGGTCTCTTGGCTGCCCTTTTTCTCAGCACTGGTAAGTCTTTCCCTATTTTTTTTTTTTAATAGCACAAACCATCATAAACCAGATGAAATTGCTCCCTAGTTTTCTATTTTTTAACGGTGACACGTTTGGACTAGAATTGGTTAGTTTTATCGAGTATGTGCTTCCATGTATAAATGATAATTTTGAATGAGAAGCTGTGTGCCTATTCCACAGTTATCAAAACATGGCAAAATTAAAGGATTTGCAACTGTATTAAAATAACCACAACTGAGACAGGCAAAATAATGCACCTGAGCAGTGCATCATGTAGTTTAACTTTCCAATGCATTATTTGTTAAAGTTTACACAATAGAAATCAATATAATGAACAACACCTGAAGTATGTTTTTCCTGCTTTTTGGCTTCCTTCTCTCCACTGTGCAGTCACATCAGCTGGCTCGAGGTGCCCTCCAAAAATATGTTGCCAAAGGTAAAGACCTACATAAATGAAGACATGATGGAGAATTTGAATGTACAGATCTTGCCTACTCTACACTCCTAACAAATAAAATTATTTCAGGAAAATGAAAAAGCATCACAACATAAGAACTTGGGAAAGAAACGTCAGAGCTTCTCGCATAATACGACTTGGAATTAGTTAAGATGAATTTTTCCTACACTAGCATTTAAAAGGATTCTTTGGCTGACAAAATATCAGCAGATGAAGACAAACCACATTACTGCTTCTGTTAGCAACTCTTTCCAGCACACACCCCACTAAAAATGAGCAAATATTAATCAGCATTATAAGGACAAGCATACTTCTCTTAAGCTTTTGTGAAATGCACCAATTTTTTTGATGGTAATATACCAGGTAATAAACCTATGTGTTCAACAATGCTACATGGAAGTTCCACTTTAAACACGGCATTTACAAAAAAGTTAAAGTAAGAACAGTGATATGTCTTCAGCAGTAGTTAAAGAGCTTGAGAAGATCTTGGTTCCCAGTTTGTGTAGAGGAAACTCAGTGTCTTGCACAACAAAATAATTTCCAAGTTCATCAATGGCAGCAGTACTGCAGTACACTGCAATACAGAAAATGCTTTATTTCTCAGCGTGTGATGCTTTATTTCACGAAGTGTAAACGGGACAAAAATAAATAATCTGGTTAGGCAAGTAAGAGGCCTCTCCTTGTGTTGTACTGTAAACTAGACTGGATTAGAAAAGTAACTGTGTTTCTCTGCCACTTGAGACATTTTCCCTGACAGATGCAGGAAAACAGCCTTGAAAGGAACTGATACAAAGAAACTGGAGTTCGACTACTCTTATACTGCTATAAATTTGAGTAACAGCTACCATTTCCTTAATACTCTTCATGTACAGATATACATGCTACTGAACCATATACATAAATTTTAGTCATCAGGAAACAGAGAAAAGTGCTATACCAGAAAGGTTAAATAACCAACAGACATTGACTGCATCTGCTTACCAATTGCTGCTTTGCCCCAAATCTGTACTCTAAGACTGGTCTGTTCTAGGTGAGACCTCGCATATTTTATCATCTTAAGATTAGCTTCATATCTCTGCTGAGAAGCAGCCAGCTCGTTTTTCTCGTCTGCATCCCATGGATTCCACTCTTCGTTTCCCAAGGCAACATGATCTGTGAAACCTAAAAGCGTGAATTACATAGAAAAAAAAAAAGATGAAATTCACAACTTCAGGAAGACTGATGAATTTTCTGAAAGTCGTGATTTCAAGCAGCACCTGACAACCTTCCTTCAGCCCTGGGCCGGGCACACCCCCATCGCCACCACAACCGCCCCCGCCCCCGCCGCCTTCTCCTCCCGCACCGGGCCGCACGGTGCAACCCCAGGCACTGCGGAAATGGCCACGGCCAGCGCAGGCCCAGCGGGGAGCGGTGGGGCCCCGGCCCCACTCCCCTTCA
>VZTA01009222.1:212785-225549 GCA_013398855.1 Mohoua ochrocephala | reverse complement strand
GCAGCCCCCCCGAGCGCTGCTGGCACAGCTGTGCGATGAGGTGTAACCAGGTTGTAAACGGATAGGTGAACAGTACAGTCAAGTTATGGGGATTTTATATCATGGGGAAAGCTTGGACAGATCAGACTAAGTCATGTTCCATAGAAAGATAGAAAGACTGTCCACGAGTCCTTTTTAAGGCTAGGTGCTACAGCTTCTGTAACGCCTCTACCAGCCTGTAGACAAACACCACGACCCTAATTGTAGCCAAAAGCACAGCGACCTTCACCTACTCAAAGGAGAGAGAGTCTAGAACAGTATAGATTGTAATTCACTACACAATCCTATCGCCTTTGCTGGGTCTGAGTGGTTTTTTCTTGATAATTTTCTTACCCTTAAGAACATTAAACCTTGCTCTGACCCTGACCTAAAATTCATTCAGTGGACCACTGCTTGTTCCCAACTGAAATGTAACTACTTGTCTTAGAAGGCCTTCTGAAATAGGCTTACACTCAGCCTACTGCCAAATCCTTAATCTAATTTAATTGCTTATACATTTGCTGAACTGTAAGTCTAGCCTGATGACCCACAGTGGCAGCAATCACAGAATGGTTGGGGTGGGAAGGCGCCTTCAGGATCATTAAGTTCCACCCCCCTGCCACAGGCAGCGGTACTTTCCACTAGACCAGGTTGCTCAAGCCCTGGGTCACTTCCAAGAATGGGACATTCACAATTTCTCTGTCTTACCACACTCGTAATAAAAAATTTCCTCCTTTGAAGCCATTGCCCTGTGTCATGTCACTACTAGCCCTGGTAAAAGGTTCTTCTCTTTCTTTTAAGCTCCTTTTATATACTGAAACCCTACCCATTAAAACCCTACATATAATGCAAATAACACTTGTCAATTCTACTGGTAATCTGTTGCAAAATTGCAGGTCAATACACTTGTTCCTGTTGGGCATCATGGCCACTTTGCTTTGGTTATAGTGATTTATAATTTTATCAAAGAAGTGCACCTCATAAATGCTTTCAAAATGAAGACCAAGCTTCTCTCTCGCCTTTCTAGCTTCGTGCATCTGTGTGAAAGCACAAGGAACTGGTGCAGTCACAAACTTCGGGAAGACCAGCAACATGATATCTCTAGTGGTCAATATTAAACTATTATCAGTTTTAACTGCAGCCTGTTTTCTAGACTATATCAGTAACTGCATCTGTGTGCTGAGCTGCTAAAATTTAAGGAAAATAATCTTTGTACAAACACTTTAATTTAAAACAGAATAGGATAGTGAAAGTATGATAAACATGGAACCAAAGGGAAATAAGATGGTAGTAGAAATTAATTGCAAAGGGCAAAGAAGAATGAAAAATGTTTAATCATTTGGAAACACAGGCTTCCTATTGCAGAACTTCACTGCTTTGGATGATGATTAGAAAGCTCTCTTTTCTTCCCACATAGATGCGGTTTATTTCTCATAAAAATGACAGAAGACACTTGAAAAGAAAAAGTGAAGAAGGATTAATTCAAGAAGAGTTTGGATTATAGACTGTCTCCAAAATAGCATCTTAAAAGTCTGCATTTGATTGTGTGCATTTCAATAAGAAATGAGAAGGTGAATGTAATGTGGAATAGCAATGATTATTGCTGTGCAGGTCTTTCACAAGGTGATGATAGTGTAGTCTTATTTATAGCAGAGAAGAAAGGTATCCTAACCAAAGTGAGGTAAACAGCCAATATCAATCAGTCTTAGAACACCTGTAGTAGATGGCAATGCTTGATCATTTGGAAAGAAACCCAAATCCAGAAGTGAAAACATGGGAGAAGGAAGAGCATATACTTTTGAGCATAGCATCTTAATCTTATATTTCCTACCCTTATTAACTCGTACATTTTGCAAGTTGCATTGGCTCATTTCATGGGCAAAACAGGATGTAAAAAGCTATACATAATGTAAAAAAGGATATTAATTTTACAAAAAGTTATAGTCTTTTCCAGCCAGTTCAGGACAGACTCAAGTAAATGGTTTTCCTGTAATGCAAACTCAAATCACATAGAAACTAGAGGGAATTGAGAATTTAATGTTAAGAATGTACTAAGGGGGAGAGTGTGTGAGGGGCTGGACTTAACAGAATGCCTACATGAATTAAGATCTTGGAGTAGGAGCTTTGTCTAGGGATTATGGGAGTAAAACTTACAGAAACATTAAACTGGGAGAACACCTTAACCATGGTACTCCCTGAAATCATGGAAAAACGTGCAGCAGATACCAAATTTAGGAATTGAATTTCATGCACGGTGTCTGTAGGGGCCTGCAAAGCCCAGCAAGTACTCCCTCCTAGCACTCTAGAACAAATTTCTGATTTGTTGTAGAAGACCAAAAGCTGAGTGCTACGTCACAAGAAGGGAAGAGAGATCAAAAGCGTCAATGATGTCTTGGACCTCTGTCAAAGACAAGATCATTATATCTCTAGATGGCATTAAGAAGCAGACATGCCCTACAGCGTAGGAGAGGGTGAAAAGTCCAACAGCCACGGCTAATGAGACTTGGGAAAATCCTGAACTCAGATCTGATAAATCAGGAGGCTTAGATTCTTTCTTAGCTCTGAGACAGCTTGCTGTATGATCTTCTGGCAGCTTATCTTGTCTCATGGGACTCCAACTGACCCCTTGTAAAATGTACAAAACTGAGCTTCTTGGACTGTTAGGAATCCTAGCTGATATAAAATAGTTGACGTTTCCTTGGAGTGAAAGTTACTCAATAAAGACAGAAAGAGTTTTAACAATAAAAGAGATTGTATTTAATAACAAGGATTTTGAGCAGTAGACAATTAAGCTTTACGAGTTCTTTTCAGTAGAAGGCATCATAAATTAGGAGACACAGTTTAAAAATGTATCATCAGGTACACTAACTGTTTAGAGACGGGAAAAAATAAAAAAGAGCACAGAAGTGTCAAGTACCTTCAACAAACATCGGTTCTGTTCAAGGATTCATTAAAACAAATGAAAATTAACCTGGAGTTTCAAAATTAATTAAATCAAAATACATTCTGCTGTACATCAGGTAATTTGAGTGAGCAACTCAGAAAGTTAGGTTTTTTCTTGTGATAAGTATTCTTTTTCTGTACATATTATGATAAAAGCAGAATTTCCTGATACTTCTTTTTACTACTCATGATTGCCTACAATAAATTTTTCTTCAGTCTCTGTTACTCCCAACAAAATTCTTGCAGAACTACTTGTCTTATCTTGGTCTCTGTTCATTGATTATTGGGTTCGAATTGCAGATGTCACTGGGAAGTTTTAAAAAGCTGATCAACATGTGACATAGGCAGATCTGAGCAAGGTTTTAAAGCAGAGTTAGGAACGAAAGCAAGCACCAGTTAGACATCTAACCAGAACATGGAATGAAGACAGTTGTTGCCAGAATCCCTGCAGAAAGGTGTTGATCTTCAATTACTGCTCTATCAGTCCTATTCTCATTAATAAGAAGTTTGCAGGGTTTTCTTCTGCCACCTGCAGAGTGTTGTAGGCAGCTGCTGTTACAATTTGTCTACAAAAGCCTGAATCTCCTCATAAGGCTGCCCCATACAAAGCTGAATGAAAGTGAGAACTCTGCAGAAGACAACTAAAGATATGAAGCTGGAGAGGCCTCTCTGCTGGCCACAGATCACAGTGCCCATTCCTAGCCTTTGGCAGAGGTGCTCTGGATAAGTCTCTTGTGATGAGAGAGGTAACAGTCTTTGGTGCTTGATTAATAGAAATGCTCCGTTCTGCTGGTTCTGGTTTGTAGGAGTACACCCTGACATCATCCTTCAGGCAGAACAAGGCTCAGGTTAATTTCATCGTTACCTGAAACTAATTACAGTGGCTGCCCTATCGCTTCAACAGGGTATTGCTTGAGGCAGAGAGGTGATGGCAAGGAACTGCTGCTGGTGGTAAAAAATTAAGGGCAGTGAGCTCTTATTTTTTGGTACAGATGGATCAATAAGAGGGTGTCCACCTGTGGCCTTCTAAGTTCATACTTTAAGTGAGGTCAGTCTTCCTGAGAAACTAATGCACTGCAGCAGCATCAGATTCAAGTGATTTTTCAGCCTAATGACATGGCAAAACCAACTGCCATACTTACTTCCATATGACTCTCACATTCAAGATACATCTGTCTGAAGACATTTTTAGATAACAAAGGGTAATGCTCCCATGTGTTACATTTAGAATGTCTCCAGGCTGAAGTCTGTACAGACAACTGTTCTATTCCATTATATTCTGTTCTGTCAAAGCATAAAGCCTTTCAGAACACTGTGTTTCCTCCTGAGGCACAGAAAGAAACGACTCATAGCTGTTGTTTTCTAGACTGTTTTCATGTCCTACACATTTTGAATATCAGTGTCAGGACTGGGTTAGACCTTTCCAACAACTGAAATGGGTCTGATGTAAGCCATGCGTTACTAAACATACCAAACTATTGTTAACCATGCTCCCCCTTGTTCCCTGAACTGTCACCTCTCCAGTATTTTTCCAAGTTGGTATATAATAAAGGAAGGCAGTAAAGTCAGTTCCCTGATCCTTTAACATTTCATCGGATGTTCCCACCCAGATAAAAACTTTATGGCTCATTTGCTATTTCAGTAGACTAAATACATCCTTTTAAAAACCTTGTTTTCACAATCTTTTACAATTTCATGTACAAATCTAAGACAGATAAATGTCTTAAACATTTATGAAATAAATAAACATTTATAAAACCAACTTCATTACATTGGCCTTTCACATAGATCTTCAATGTTTTCATGGTATATATGATTTCATTGTGGATAGATGGGATTATCTCCTCACCCCATTCTTACTGAGTAACATAAAGACATATTTGTATGACACTGTCATCTAGCAGATTCAAAGGGTAAGAATTTTTTCTTACAGGAAGAACTGCAGTGGGTTTTATACTAGCAGGAGTTTTGGCTATATTTTAAAATAAAACTATATTAGCATATCGCACTGTGGTGTGAGTCATCTAGGTTTCTGTGTTGTGGGGAAGAAGGGATCATTTAAATTCTGCAGTGCTAATTGAGGTGTTTACAGTGCCATTTAAAAATCACTTGACACTGAAATTCTTTAGAAAATAATTTCTGGAAGGCAAGCAACATAATCTCTCATGGAGGAATTCTAGAGCTGTAGTTTCCGGTTCCCTCTGGTGCAGGAACAGCTCTGCTTCTAGCACTTGATCAGACTATTTTCTATGATATTTGGGTATGGGCTTCATTTACCTGGCAGTTACACGGGTGATAAGAGAAGGAACATAGGGCACTTGGCAAAGTGCACCAGTGAGTGACCTGTCTGAACAGTTCATGTGAGCTGCGGTTCCTTTACTTCCTCTGTCTGGGGATTTATCAGTAGACAGAGCAGGTACGTGTGAAAGTTGTTCAGGCTCAAACGTTTATAGGCTGGGTATCATGGTGTTGGGTTTTTTTGTGTTTGGCTTTTTTTTCTTTGATCTGTAGTGATAAAACAGAAGGAAATGCTCGGAGATGAACCAAAAGAAGCTTCTTCTCTTCCTGAAGCATGATATCTTCACTCCTCCATGCCCTAGCTGGGCTAGCTACCAAGAAGAGCACAGTCACAGCTCTGCTTGGGTTTCATGTTAGTGGTCGGCCTGAAGGTGCTTTAAGAGGTTCCAGTTTACTTCCCACTGTCTAAGTCTTAAGAAGACACACAAAATCAATTAGTTACTGCTTCTTAGCTGAGAAGCAGCTAATTTCAGCAGAGGAAAGATAATTTTTTGAAACATGAACACATCTTTTTTTTTGTGATTGTGAGCATTTCTCTCAGCTATTTATACCAGAATTACCTAAGAAAATGCAGCTGTGCTCTTCTTCTTATGTATGCAGTCTAAATCAAATCCTTTGTGTCTATTTTATCTTCCTAATTTTTGTGGTTTTTTCCTACTAGACATGGAAATAATAGAAACCCCAGGCTTTCTGAACATATCCCAGTGGGAAATGAGTTGAAAGAACTGAAAAAAGAAGCTAATCATTGAAGCTGTAGCAAGTAGTATGATTTTATATTTAGAAGCCACCTTTTTATTTTTGAGCATATGATTCTTCCTGTTCAGCTCTTTCATCCCACTGAAAGGTTTTATTTATATGACAAATTCTTTTAGAATCTTTGGATTGATAGTAAATGGAAGACTATTAAAAATGCTTTTTAGCATCAGAACTTCTACTGTTCTGAAATTAATTTGCTCTTATTTTCAGAGATTCATGTGATTGTCTCATTATTGGCCATTTGCATGGCCTGCCATCTACTGTTGCTTCTGAAGTGGCTTACATGGCCTTCAAGGCATCTGGCTGTGTGCTGGACTGAGAAATTGTGTGAATTGTACTTTGAAAGCCTGCTTTCGGCAGGGTAATTTATTGCTTGTTAGGATGGAATTTCAAGATATGTTATCTTTGCTTATCACCCTTTCAGATGTACTCTGCCACAAGGGAACAAATAAAGTGACTCCGCCATTTATATTCCAAATGGCATCTATTTATTCAATCTCACAGTTCCCTAATGATTAAGTGAAGCTATTTCAATCAGAACAGAATGTTTCTCTTTCAATATGGGAGCACTGCCCGTCCATCAGGTAGGCATGCTCTAACAGAAAGACACATCTATTCTCCAGTTGAAGCTATTTAGATGTCCTGGCATGATGAAGGTAGTGATTTTTTAACACTGCATCTCTTGTCCTGAGGTAACAGGATCTCTTTCCTCAAGGGTCTCATGAGCGCTGCTGTGAGACTTGTCACTCAAGCTTCGTTGACAAGAAGAACTGAATGCATGAAGTCAGCTACCACATTTCTAGCAGTTTGAGGAGAAGATATTTGCTACATCTTAATGAGAGCGTCTTTACAGGCTTCAGGAAGGAGTTAAATTGCAAGCGTCCACACATGAATGATTTCAGTTTTCCTAAAGCTGAAGGCCAGTTTAGGTCCTCTGTGAATACTCTGCTTATGCGCCAGAGTTAAATTCTAATCCACCACCCACTGCCATGAGAAGGTGAAATCCAACACAGAGTATTGGGCCTGAGGAAGGGCAGTCTCTGCTCACGCCATTCTCAGGTGCAGACAGCTCAGATATTCCAGTAGCGCCACTTCACTTTCTACAGGCAATGAGTTACGCAGCCAGCATACAGCACCCACCAGAGCAGGAACAGGATGAGCGAGTGTTTCTGCACTGATTTCTAATCCACCGAAAGGAGTTTGTGTGTCAATGTTGCAGACTTCAGCATACGTTTGATATACTTATTTTGTGTTTCTGATGGTGCCTATTTGATCCACCTGCATGTATTTGCTCCATTCTAAAAAGCTTTCGGATGGACATGTTGACAGCTCACTGTGCAGGGTAGTATATTGTTGAGACAAGGATATTGCCTGTGATTGCAATGAACCTATACATATTTAAATACCCACATTTGAATACAGATTTATAAATGTTGGTTACAGAGTTTGATTTCAGCTGTGTACGGGGGTTGCCATGTCCAAAGAGCTGACACTGGCAGTGCTTGCACAAATTCGTAAAGGACATTTGCCATTTTCTGAGAGATTATTTGGTTGAAGACTGTGACATTCTTGGTGGGAATATCCATAACCTCTGCTGGCTTGAGCAAATATTTAAGGAGAATTAGATTACATGCTGTCAGGTTTATGATGTCAGTGCCTCTAGTCTGGGGCCTCTTCAGGGAAATGGTCCAGAGAGGAGACACAGGACCAACGCTGCTGTCGAGGGACTCAGATGAATTTGATACATTTAGGGAATTTTTCCAGTGCTTCCTGATTTGGAAGTCCTTGGAACTTCTAGGAATGGTATAGCTGCAAATTTGGTAAAAGAGCTGCTCAGTGTTTGTCATAAGAAGTTAAATTATCAAAACCCAAGAAAATTGCAAAACAAATTTACGAGCTAGGCAGCCAAGATAGAAAGCAGAGGGAAAGAGGCTGTGTTAGCATTGAATCTCCTAACACATCATGATGAGTATGGCCAGGAATTTATTCTAATCTATTTAACACCTTGTTTTTCTTTATATTTAAACACTGTTCAATAAAAGAAGAGGGAAAAACTCATCTCCTAGTCACTGTCTTGATCCCCATAACAGCATATCTGTTCTGCTTTCTAGGGCAGCATGACCTGCGTAAGAGCAATCAGCAGTGTTAAGGCATTGCTGCAACAGGAATAGCAGCTGCCTGAAGCTGACAGAGGCATGACAGTATGGGGTCAGCTGACAGTGTCCTTCACTCATTGTTGGGACCAATCTCTTATTTTCCAGTTAACTTTAGAGCATTTTTAATCTTTATTTACAAGATAACAGTTCCTCATAAAAATTCACACAACCAATATAAAAATCCTTTGAATGTTACAATTATGATTAATGGTTTGGTTTGATCAGTATTCACTAATATACATTTTTTGAGAACTCTGCAGAGGTTTTAATTTCAAATACAGTATCTCATGAACACCCCTTATATTTGTTCTAACAGTACAATGAATAGAGAGGGGTTTATTTCTAATTTTTGTCCATATGAAATTGCTGAAGGAATACAGTTCATTAAACTTGAAATGTTTGGCAATACTGAGCACAACTTGATGATGTTTTTGAATATAAAAGCCTTTTCTGCCACATTCTGTGTAAAATAGAAATCTACCAGGTAAGAAGAGAGAAGCAGAAAAGAAGAGAGAAAAAGAAAAGAGAAAGAAGGAGAGATATTTTTCTTAGAGTTACATTATGTTTAGTCTTTTGAATGACCATAGTGTGTGTTAGATTGTAAATTCTTATCTTTAGTTCTGCTATGTTTTACATGATGTCCGTACAAAGATGTAAAAGGATTAGCTTGGTTGTTGTATGCATTACAATATGCTTCATTTAAGGTAGAGAAGACCTCATGTGAATAACTGCACAGCAATATGGCAGATGAATTTCAGTGCAAATAAGGGCTGTTAATGCTTTTGGTTTGAAAAAAGAAAGACTCTCTCTAACTAGGGATACAGAGTGATTGTCTCTGAATCAGTTATTATGATACATGGAGAAAAGACCTAGAGTTATCACAGCGAGTGCTCTAAAACCATCAGAGAATGTCTAAAAGGCCTCACATTAAATATCATTAGGGAAGAAGGCATTGTGCCACTGAGTAAATAAATAATTTTATTTTCTAGTCTTGGGAGGAAAGACAGAGACCTAATGACTGTTGATAGGTGTCTTAACCTGATACTGAAGCCCCATCACAGGCATTCACTTCCCTTTTATAACAGTTTTACAGCGAACTCCCCAAAATAGTTATCTTACTGCTTATTTATTTATTGTACTTAGAATGAGTCTTTATTATGTCTTGATACTATTCTAAGCAGATTGCAGAAGTAATTAATGTAGTGAACGGGATTTAAAACTTAACTTTCCAGCATCTCCCTTATACCACATGCCCTGCCCTGACACTGATGGCATCTATGTTAACATATGACCTCTACTTCCAAATTTAGTTCATAGATATAAAATTTTGGGAAGGCCTCTCTTGCAGTAAAAGTTAATATGTTCAAAGGCAAGACTGCCTGTGAATGGATCAGATGAAAGATTTTCCTTGTCTTGCCAGTGATAAAGGTCACCAGCTGAGACCATGAAAGACCCCTTAAGTAAATAAGACCCTATCAAGTTGTCTGCAGCCCTCAACAGACCACCCAGGAGATGAGCAGATACAGATTTACTGCTTCCTGAGCACAGAACCAGACAGGTTCTTCCCAAATCCAGCCTCAGCCCAGACTGCCTGCAAATTATAACCCTTCCAGCAGGAGTGGCCAGGGACTTTCATGGAAGGACCCTGTGTCACTGGACTATCTGATGTCATGACCTCCAGGACAGGTAGCCACTGCACAGAGCATCAGACACATATATGGTGCTAGTAAGGATACCCTGGAAGTGCTGTTCTCAAATCCCCTCTCTGTTGACACCATGTCACGACGTACCCTGTGACAGACAATAGACAGCAGCTGTTAATTTGGCTCTGAGGCCATGTGTGGGGCTGGCTGTTCTTCACAGCAGAATGTCTGTAGCCTCATGAGCCAAGGTGGCAAAACTCATTAACCTTTTAGCATAAATTGGCCTCGTGCCACCTTCTTTGTTGCTGTAGGTGAGGCAGGTGACTTCAGCAGCCATGGCGTTTGCACCTGCCGCCACATCCTGCAAGGAGGCGGGCAGGTGCGCACCCAGCGAGTGTCATCGCAGAGAAATGCAGGTAGGTGGAATTCACCTGTGTACAACTCAGCAATGCAGAGTTTACAGCTTGTCCTGTACATCAGGCACGTGATCTTATCTCCTTTGGGTACCACCAAGCTTTGGGAGTTCTGGCCTGGTTTAAATGTTAAACCCACCACCTTTCATTATATTCAGAATGCAAGTGGGAGCTGACCCAGGGCCAAACACTTGCAATGGAAAGCGTCTGTTAATATATGACAAGTCAGACAAAGTCTTTGCTGATGAAGGCTATGCACAAATTTCAAACAGTTATGTTGATTATAAGGAGACTCTCTGTGGAGATATTCCAGCGGCAAGAAACTGAAAGCTTCTAAATTGCTTCTTTTTTTTTTTTCCCTCATGTTCTTAATAAACTGTAGAAGCACTACCTTAGGCTACAGGGTGGAAACCAGGCAACATTAGTATTTTAAATAGATTTGCACAATTGGATACTTGAAGGCATAATTATGGAGAGCTTGTTTTGTTTATAGATATCAACATCTGTTATCCTATCCTGTCAGCCATAGTAGCTACTTTTGGTTTCTCCAAAAAGATATTAAATATAAACAGAATACAAGCAGGATCCTCTGTAATACAATTTTGACCTTTCCACAAGTGAGATGAAGAAACATTATCTTTTTGAGAGCTTCTATCTAGAGAATAAAAAGCTTTTGATAATGACTGATACTCACACTGTCATTATGTGTTGATTGCAATACAAGTTTCTAGAAGTACTGAACATGTAATGACCCAAATTGCATATTCATTAGATGACAAATGTCACGGGAGTGTTTCTGGGGAGAAACATCTGCCCTCCTGACACAGATTGCCTCTCCATTGCAAACAACGCAGACCCGAGCCATCCCTCCAACTCTCTGGTCAATACCATCCACTTGGAGGGTCTTGGAAATCATCAGGCGTGTGAGGTGATGACGAAGGACAAGGCAGTTGTAGCAACTCCAGGCCCACAGTCTGTGAGGCCAGGTGTTACATGCAGCGGGTGGCACCACAGTGTACACGAGGCACTGAAGGAGGAAAGGGTGTCTCAGATGGATACCACAGGCAATAAATATCTAGGACCAAGACTGCTCGGAAATTTGTTTATAGTTTAATTTTACACATTATGTTGGATTTTATGCTGTTACAAAGGCACAGTCTAGTTCATAACTGGCAGTTTATTTAGGCTTTGGCTCACCTTTATATATTTGTTGGTCAACAATCAGTTATTTCTGTAATATGTTGTCTGTGACCCATTAATTATGAAGAAATGAATTACTACCTCCTACCAAAAAATTTCATTGCCTTATCATAAAACACAGAATCATTCATCAACCTATTATATGGGTCTCCGTGAGTCAAAACTCACAGAGATTTGTAATTAAATGGATAGAAAACACAGATAAAGCCTTTTGTCAATAAGTACCCATAAATTAGTCAGGCACAACATACTCCCTGCATATTAGAGAAAGTCTCTTTCTCCCAGGCACCTCTATGCTATTAAAAGAATTACGTAACATGTAAAGTAGTCAAGTTAGGAATGTATATCTGGTGAGTGAGGCCAGGACGGTGGGGCAGTCTGGTGTTCCCAGCCTTGTTGCAGTGCTGCCCATGCACACCAGTGCCATGCCCATGCTGGTGCCCCAGCTTGTTTAGGGAAGCATTCGCTGCTCGGCTCCGGGACGCTGCGCAGAGCCTGGCTTGCAGCAGCCTCGCAGGGGTGGCTGCCACCTGGTAGCCTCTGCCACCTCTGCCTGGCCTTCAGCCTGCTCCTTGCACCCACTGCATCCCAATGTGCTTAACGGCCAAAGGAATTGGTTTTTGATACAAAAAAACCCGGTATCAGCTAGTCTCCGATTCAGATCCCAGGCCTGCCTTTCTAGCAGATAAGGTGTCCAGAGAAACTGTTTCTCCAGATTTCTCTGTTTTCTTTGGACTTCCCCTTTTTGTCCTACCTTTCTTGCATGCAGACACATGCCAAGAAGAACCTCCCCTTACTTTCTGCACCTGCAACAGCTCACAGTTATATCCTTACATTCGTGGAAACTCAGAGATGGATAGGAAGTCATGGGTGCAACCAGGGGAGGTGTGGGCCAGAGACAAGTTGTGAGGGATGGACATACTGCGGTTGATAAGGGAGTAATCTGTGGTAGCAGAGCACTCTGCTTCGGCAGTTGTGTAGGAAATTCAGTGAGAAAGCACGTAGGGATAGAGAAGGATGTCAGCTGCCCAGTGTGAGCTCATTCCTGCTCTAGCCTGTATGGCACAATTCTGCATGCTGGGTCTGAAAAATCTTTATTGAGGAACCAGCTGGTAAAATGACAGTGACACCTTTTCTGCTTAAAAGATAATAGAAGAACCTAGGAACCGATGCTTTTAAAACTGAACTGTTACAAACAGAAAAAAACACCAAGATTGCCAATTCAGACTCTTGATAACTAAGAAATGCCAGAATTGCAGAAAAAATCTCTTGTCCTGGGATGCAGCGTATTCTATTACCATCTTCCTGAGCTGTTGAAACCAGGTGGGGTGGTGTTC
>VZTA01009222.1:140066-212708 GCA_013398855.1 Mohoua ochrocephala | reverse complement strand
CCATGACCCATCCTCCCTCCAGGGGGATATCTTCTGTTAATGGGCCATCCAGGCTCACAGCATTATCCCATTGTGAGATGCTCTGCCCAGAGGGAGGAACCAAGCATTCCATCCTGGATATAAGCTGAGATTTCGAACAGCACAGGGGGCTCTTACCTACTGGGTTCCCAGAGGACAAGAGCTACCACTGGATCGTCAGGTGAAGACCAGACCCTTCTTCAGGATCACCACTTCAACAGGACCACTTCATCTGGACTGCTACCAACACCCTGACTGACAGGGTGTCAGGTTGTATTCTGACTGTCAGTGATTTCTTTTCATACTATTTCATTTATTTTTTTTTTTCTATTAAATTGTATTTCTGACTTGGAGTCTCTCAGTGGTTTGTTTTCAAACCAGCACATCTCTACAGCATCGTGGATATGTATGCATTATACTGTACCTTCATTTCCTCTTTATGCATCATTTTCTCATAGGACCTTTATGAGACCGACTGTGGTGACAGGGTATATTCTAAGGATTAACTAGGACTGTGTAGTGAAGGGGACTGCTATTTATTATCCCCGCCTTCTACACTACAGGAGCAAAATGGTCTGTACAGATCATAAAAAAGGATTTCAGAATAGGAAAGACTGATCTCTGAATTAAATCTTTGAACGTTGCCTCAAACTGGGTTTGAACAGAGAGTTCCTGCAGTTCTCTATTGCAGGAATAATTTGAAATAAGTTTTCATCCACAAGTGGTCACTAACTGTGTCGTGTTCATTTCTGAGTTTCCATGTGAATTGCTAGGGTTTGATTTGTGGGAGTATTGATATTTCAGAGCCATGACTGATGCTGGTAGGAGCTGTGCTTTAAGTATGTGAAGTGCTGAGAAGTGCAAGGTATTTTCAAAGATCAGGTACAAACCTTTCAAACGGTGCATCCACAATTAACAGGTGCTTTCAAATTTAATCTCATATTAGTACTCTTTCCCCAAAATACTCACGCTTCCATTTCTCCGTCTTGAACTGGCCTGCTGTACAGATTAATGCTGGTGCCACACCCTAACTATATAGGAAAAGAAATTAATGAAAAAAGAATATTTTGTAACCATATGAGGTTTTGAATAATGTACTGTAAATAAGACACGGAGGCCCCATTCAGCAATTAAATGAAGCAATAGTGTTCTAGAGCCTAAATTCAGAGATGGTAGTTTGCTCTGACCTCCAGTGTAGCACAGGTCAGTTCTTCCCTGAATTGGGTTTAGTTTAACTACCGCATCTCTTTAAAAAAGTTAGAAAATCTCAATTTAAATGTTTGTAGTATGAACAAGCTATCATTATTTTGTGAAATTATTGGATCGATTAATTTTCATAGTACTAATACATTCAATTTCTGTTTCAGAATGTCTCCGCTTTCAACTTCCAGGCACTTGATCTTTTTGTGTTTGTGCTTTTGAGAATGAAGAGCCCTCAATTATTGAATTTCTATTCCTACTAGAGGTAATTAGAAGCTGTGATCAAGGCACCCTTTAGCATTTTTGTTAAGATAAATAGCCTGAACTTCAGTTTTCCACCATGGCACTTTCCCCAGTCCTTTGATCTTTCTCCCGGTTCACCTTTGAACCAGAAAGACCCAATTTACTCCTTTTTCAGCTGTGGGTGCTGGGACTGTGAACAGCATCTCAGAAGGAGACTTGTTAGTCTCAGGTTGCATAGCCTTTCTAACACTTTTTGGTATTATTTTGCTCATTCATCACGTGATTGGCATTTTGTTTTGCTGTTACACCCTTTTCATACTGCACAAGGAGCTAATCTCCATTTGACTGACAGGATGCCCCAATCATTTCAGTTACTGTTCCCAACACAATGTCTCATTATGTCTGTAATTCCTGAATATTGTTGAATTACAATTATCTGTATTGATGCACATGTCATTTTCTTGCAGCAGCTTATCAACTCGTTTGTTTCAGTGCACCCTCTTCACGAGTCACATGCACACTTTGATCAGTAAGGATTCACTCACTTCTTCCAGAGCATAAATAAAAATGCCAAGGCCAAGAACTGACCCTAGCATGCCCTTAAGAATACATGCCCTTAATGAGACCTCACTGTTTACAAATGTGCTTTGCAACCTGTCAACAGCTTTTAAAAATTCATTTTCTGTGTACCACATTGCTTTTGTCTGAATTATCAATATGTTGTGTAGTGCCAAGGATTCTGACTTTTCCACATAACCTCTATTCCCTTTTGCAGTCACTGAATGTGAGGTCATTAATCATGCATGAAGTGAAGGAGGCATCTGATGGGAAAAAAAAGGATGTGATCTTTAATTAAAGAGTGTATCAAAATGCATTGAAGACAGGTGAATTGAAGATACTCAAGCCATCATAAACCCCCCATATCTAAACTTATGATGGATTTTAGGTCCTAATTTTTCTAATATGAAGGGCTTCTGTATCCGTGAGTGTTGAGGTTTTGATGCTGGCTAAGTGCCAGGCACCCACGAAAAAACTATTCACTTGTTTTCCTCTGCTATGGGTGAGCAGAGGAGAGGGAATTAAAAACTTCATGAGTTGAGATAAGGATTAGGGGAAAAACATTTTAAGGCAAAACAGGTTCAAAACTTAAACAGTATACAGAAAATTTGTTATTAACAGTATTAAAAGTTTAAAAAAAGGGTAATGAGAACTAAAATAAACCTTTAGAACCCTTTTCATTCCCATTCCCTCCTTCTTTCCACCGACCACATAAGGAGACAAAACATGGGGTTTTGATCAGTCTTTCACTTCTTAAAAAAAATCATTCTTTAGTACACTTAAGAAAAAGAGTTTCTTTCTTCTGATGTGCCATGGGATCCTTCCCATGGGAGATAGTTCTCTGCAAACTTTTCCAGCATGGTTTAACTTTCATAAACGGCAGTCCCGCCCAAACCTGCTGCAATGTGAGTCCCTTGCACGAACGGTGCACTTTTCCCACAACTGCCCAGTATGGGTCATTTCAGTTCATGGGGTTTAGTCTTTCAAGGATGAGCTGTTCTAGTTTGGAAGTGAAAGTTCTCTTCCTTTATCTCTGGAAGCAAGAGTCCTCTCTCTTTGTTTGAGTTCCTCGTTAGATTACAGCTTTTCACTATCCACGCGCTCCAGCGTGAGCAATCTTCTTCACAGGCTGCGCGTGGATCTCTGCACCCCTCTATGCATCTCGTGAATTACAGGGAATCAGTTTGTTGTATTATGGTCCTCACCATGGCTTGTGGAAAAATCTCAGCTCTGATGCTTGGAGCACCTTCTCCCTCTGCTTCTTTTCTCTGACCTCGGTGCTGCCATGTTGCTTCTCCTCACGTGTCCTCGCTTCTTCCTTTTCTCTGACTCGGAAGAAAATTGTTGTCCGTAGGTATTATTGTTCTAAAGTTCTATCAATTGAAAAGTTCTTATAGAGCTTCGCTGTGCTGAAAAGGTTGATCTCGTCTGTGTTCCGTGTCAGGGAATTGTTCACCATGTTTCGTCGCTGGCCATGTGGTCCCTGCCGGCACCGCATGGATGGCCCCGGCCTCGGGAAGGCCCCGGCCGCACGGTCCCTGGCAGCTCCCGCTGGGACGGGCCCTGGCAGCCGCCTCACCACCCCCCGGTAGAAGAAAGAGAATTTCCCGTGCTTTTTCCGTTCTTAAATATGTCATCACAGAGGCATTAACAACTTCTCAGTTGGGCGAGTAACCTGCCCATGGTCAGAGCCTTCGTGATTGGCTCTGTGCCAGACATGGTAGAAACTTTAAACAGCTTTCTCCCGCCCACCAAAAACTAGACTTTTTAAACTAGCACAGTGAGAGACAGTTTTGATATAGTTTTAAATATTTACTGATTAGGATATTTGAGTGAATGAGGAATATAAGTGTAAATGTATAAAATAAATTGCAAGGAACTGCATTCCCCGAAGGTATGTTTCTTGCTGTTCACTGGAGAGAGAGCGAGAGAGAGAGAGAGAACGTATAACCAGCTCAGATGTAAATGCTGATGGGAGCTGGCCAAGGTTAGATGAGACGAATCCCAAAGAAAGCCCATAGAATTCCATAATGATTCTTGCTTTTCTGTTCTGACAATGAAGTCTATAAAAAAATTCAATTTTATGGAAACTAAGAAAGAATTCTGAATGTTTTGCTTTACTAAACAATGTTTAATTTGTTAATCCATCAGCTATTTAACAACTGGATTAGCTAATTAATTACCATTCATTTTAACTACCACATTAACTGATAACCTCCCTTGCACACTGTATAGCCCCAGGGCCCACAGCAAGCAGAGGTGTGCCTGGAGAGATCAAGCTCACTTTGATCTGGGGACTTGGGCCAAAGGAAAAAATGAACAGGTTAAAAAAATGTTCAGGGAAAAAATCTGAATGCCACAGGATATGTGCTTTCCTAATTTTCTTAAAATAAATCAAAAGATTTCTTGAGGAAGAGATTAAAAAAAATTGTAATTGAAAATATCTATCTTTATCTCATCTGTGGGGCTAATTTCCTTTCTCTAGCAGGGTTTCTGTTTTCAGTAGCTTGATTAAGGGACAATATCTCATGTGATTAAATGATTCGGGCACATTTGCATATGAATGCTAGATGACATGGCATAGAAACTGATTAGGCCTCATCTATATCACATGCCTGGAAATTAATGCTAATAGCACTTAATATATTAAGATTTGGATTAAACGTGGCCAGAGAAAATGAAGTGTAAGAGAACTTTGCTAAACATTTTGGAACTTCACAGATTTTTTTTCCTCTTTTAATCTGGGTGTGAAAGTTTCTTCATCTGAGCTACTGCTAACTTACACGTTCTTAAAAATAATACTCTTCCAATCACATACACAGTCTAGGAATGATTTGAGGAAGATAACTGTTTATGATGGAAAACTGTGAACATGTGTCTGACTTTACCATTCTTGTGTTTAGATTAAGGCAGGCAGTAGGAATGAGAGTACATGCTTTCAACAACTTTTCATCTTCAGAAACACAAGGGAAAGTAAGCAATAATTTTCAAGCCTAGGCAAGAAATGCTGAGGAGTTACATTAGATTCTTGATAGTGTGATCATTTGTGTCTGATTTAAACTCTAATTATTTTGCTTATACTGGAATGGTCCTAGCAGCTGATCCTCAGATGCTGTCGGTGGTGTGTGCCATATGCCCTCAAGATGCCCTGAAAATTCACTAGACAGGCTTCAGAAGTAAGTGCCCAAATCATGAATAAGGTAAAATTGAAACATCTTTAGACTGAAATTAATAAAATAAATTCAATTTCACGTGACTCTCACCAGTGACCAAACTTTACCTCTGCAGCCTGGTTCATGGTAAGGACATCCCATCTTCACTGAAATGAGTAGGACCTCTGTGACCTCTGAGGCTCACCTTCTAAAGTCCATCTTGTGTAAAAGACCTGGCAGCCACTGACAAATTAAATTTGGCTTGAGGTCAAAACACTGCATCTCATCCAGCAGTTGAGGTACAAGCCTGGCATTCATCCCTCTTTCTGAATGAGCTGAAACCTCGGACGCAAACATTTACATGTGAAAAGTTCAAATGCAGACAAAACTCAGCTGCTCATTAATTCTGAGGTTTCCTCATTTTCTGGCAGAATAATTTTTGCAGCTCAGCATACGTGTACCATATGTAACATTCCAGTGCTGAAATGCACTGGGCAGAAGAAGAGCAGAAGTTGATACAGACTGTGGGGAAAGATTATTTAAGTTTTAATTAATGCCTGTCCAGCCACTGATGATGCAGTGAAGAAGAAAATGCCTGAAATATCTTTACGTAAAGCCTTAGTATCTTTAAGTTAGTGCCTTCTTTGTGAAACAGAAGGCACTAACAATATTTTTATGGCAGCAGCTGAGTTATTTTGAGCAAAGAAATGTATGTTATTTATTTAATCTAGTTTCTGCAAGTTATATCTGCTGTAATGGTGTTTTAAGTTTTATTTAGTTTTGCAGATTTTTTCCCTTCGTTTTATTAGACCTCAGTCACTTTTTAAGAAAAATGCATTGTTCCATGTTAATGTAACAGGAATTAATATGGTATCCACCATAATAAAATAAATACCCTTTTTAATACCCTAAAAGGTAACAAGGATAGAAGTTAATGTATTTTATGAACATTCCTTTCATTTTAAAGTATTACCCAGCCAAAGTTTTTTATAACATAAATGAGGTTCTCGTCCTGTAATGTCACCAACTGCCAAAAAGTAGAAAATTCTTTTTTTACTTACAGTGTTATAGAAAGTGTTCCCCCAAACATTCATCTCTTCCTTTGAAACTCATCTGGTGCTCCTTTGGCCATGAAGTAATTTACAAATACTCCACTGGAGCAGGGAAAACCTTTCAAGAGCACTGTTCCTACTCAGTAGCCTTTCTTTGGGTTACCCACTGAAAGCCTGTGGGGTGCCTGGAAGAGTAAAGCAAGGCCCCCTTGAACTGACTTTGTGCCGTGAGACCGTGCTCTCACTTGGACCACCGCTGTGTTGTAGCTCTGTTTGGAGATTATACAAGGAAAGGCTCTGAGCAGACTTCCCCTTGCTTGCTCCCTCTTGTTAACAGGATGGTGGGGGAACAGAAAAAGCTAGTACTGTGTAAGATTATGGTTGGGGTTTTGGACATGCAGCAACGGGCTACCGGCCACGTGACAGAATGCACTCTACAGCTGTATTTTCCTGTTGTCTTCTTAGTTCTGAAAATACCATTTCCCTTGGGTATACAATAATGTATTTTTTATTTAAAATTTTAATTTCATTTTGGTGCTGAATTATGATTTGCAATAACATAGGTTCTCTCCTCTCCTTAAGTACACCCAGATTTGAGGGCTCTGCTCATCAGGATTAAAGAGTTATTCATGGTGCTAAAGATATTGCTGGGAAACACACGTGGGAACTGTGAGTCTGTGCTGCTCTCCCCCCGATGCTGCCTTCCAGGACTACTGCACACAGAGAACGGTGTGGAGCTCGCTGCTGGCACCAGTGAGCACATGTGTACTGCCATGACCAGATCTAGATTCTGCTACACACAAAGCCATCCAAGGATTCAGCAGGAATTCACCTCGGGATTTAAATGCAAACAAGAACAAGTTCTGTCCTGTGAAGTGACTTACACAAGTCAGGCTTGCAAAATGACAGCAACCCGTGTGAGAGCTGTGCTCTGGGACAAGGTTTGTTTCCTGCACATTGGCTCCCTGGTTTCTGCTGTTGCAGTAGTTGGGAGAGTGCTGTAGTCAGGTGGGATCTGGTGTTGTTCTGCCTGGCCAGTGGTTCGTTTTTGTTAGCAAAGAGGCCCTCGCTCTCTGAGTGGAAGATGTGGCATTAGCTGCTTGTAGGCAATAATGCTGTTCCTTTAGCAAGTACCAAATACCAACAGGATGTAATTTGTGCAACACGTCCCCATAATAATTCAGCTGTTGGGAAGGGAGAACAAAAATAAAGAGCTCGATCCATACCCTTTATATTTAAGAGTGCCACAGCTGACACACTGGGGAATATGCTTGGAAAAAACAGGCTGGTGTCTGCCTTGAAATCTTCAGAGACCCACTCAAAGGTTTCAGCTACTGTGGGCTGCTTATCTGCACTGGGGACTGACACACATCCTTATCAGCCCCTGCCTGATAAGGCAATGCAGGCATGAATGATGCACCACCTCTTTCAACTTGAGAATTAAAAAGTTCTCTCCTGCCTTCAGGAAACAAATACCGATCTTTATGGTACACCCGAGACACCAGAAAGTAATATGTGGTAGGGAGGAAAAGCAAGTAATGGTGATCTGGGGACAAAATGGAAATTTAGTGATTCACAGATGCAGCTTTCCTTAGAACAAAACAGAACATTTTATTGATTTCTCCATCTTTTTAAAATAGTTCTGTCAAATTACATTTTTCGGAGGGCAATGGAAAATGTGCATTCTGAAATTCAATAGTAAATAAAATCAGGGAAATTGAAGCTGTTTTTCTGACCTCATTGCTCTTTGGCATCTCAGTATGCATTTCAAAGCTGTACAGAGAAAGGATGCATACAAAAATGTATGAAAAGAAAGACAGAAAAAGTAAACAAAGAAACAATTACCACAAAATAAGCAGTGTAGTATTTTGTACAGGCTACATAAAGCATCATATACTGATAGGATAATTTTTAGAATTCAGCTTTAAATGAGTTAGAAATATAATTAGGGAATGAAGTGGGAGAATTTGTGGCACATTTGATTTCTACTGTCTTGAAGCATGGACTGCTCTCTGAAAATTCAGAATTCAGTCTCCAGCTCTCTGCTCAGCTGAATCTTGTTTTTTTCACTGCATCTGGCGATGTGCTGCTCATAACATCAGATGTACATTCATACGGCTGCAGCTCCGTATCACTAGTAACATTGACCAAAAGCTGATACCACGTTCCCATAAGCAGATTTTAAATATGATAGTTCTGGGCTTGATTGGTGTTTATCATGAGAGTGGACTACTGAAATGGTGGCCTCTTGTCTTGAGTTCGCACGGCAAGGTTTTAGTAGTGCAGGGTTGCAGAGGTGGCTTCTGTGAGAAGATACCAGGCACTGCCCCAAGTCAACAGGCTCCAAGATGGACCTGCTGCTGGCCAAAGCCAAGCCCATTAGCAATGTTGGTAGAACCTCTCTGATAACATATTTAAGAAAGAGTAAAAAAATGCTGAGCAAGAGCTGTGATGGAAAGGAGTGAGAAAAATGAGAAAAACAGCTCTGCAGACATCAAGGTGGAGGAGGTGCTCCAGGCACCGGAGCAGAGATTCCCCTGCAGCCTGTGATGAAGACCATGGTTAGGCCCCTCTGCAGTCTGTGGAGGTCCACAGTGGAGCAGAGATCCACATGCAGCCCGTGCAGGACTCCATGCCAGGCCAGGCAGATATGCTGTGGAGGAAGCTGCGGTGAAGGCTTCTGGCAGGGGACCCGTGCTGGAGCACTCTCTTCCTGAAGAACTGACCCTGTGGAGTGGTTCTTGAAGAACTGCAGTCTGAGGGACAGACCCGTGCTGGAATAGCTCATGTAGGACTGTATTCAGTGGGAAGCCCCCAATGCTGGAGTAGGGTAAGGGTGTGAGGAGGAAGGAGCAGCAGAGGCAGCCTGTGATAAACTAACAGCAACCCCTATTCCTTGTCCCCCTGTGTCACTGTGGCAAAGGAGGTAGACAGATTGGGAGTGAAGTCGAGCCCAGGAAGAAGGGAGGTGTGGAGGGAAGGCGTTTTTAGATTTATTCTTTTTTCTCAGTATCCTACTCTGTCATTAACTGACAATAAATTAAATTAATATTCCCCAAGTCAAGTCTGTTTTGCCCATGATGGTAATTAGTGAGCAATCTCCCTGTCCTTATCTCAGCACACAAGCTTTTCATTATATTTTCTCTCCCTGTCCTGCTAAAGGAGGGGAGTGAGAAAGTGGCTTGGTGGGCAGCTGATGGCCAGCCGAGGTCAACCCGCTTTGCCTGTAGGGCCCTTCTCCCCTTGCTTTGTCATTCCCATCCCCTGTGTGAGGGAGTGCAGTGCCCTACCCCGTGTTCTCAGCCACAGCTTTGCTAACGCCAGCCCTGCCGGTCCTCAGCGTCACAGAAGCCAGGAGCCACCAGCCACCACCCGAGGCAACAATTAAAGGTGTAAGTTGGAGGAACATGGTAGTCGTGCACAATACTCTCATGGCTAATATCTGGAAGTTGTGTAGGGTGTGAAGTTAATAAAATTTTGCCTTTCTAAAATTGGGTGAATTTGGTTCCCAGTGGCTCACTTGCCACTTTAAATGCAGGCAAATCTAAGGCTGTCTGATTTCAAGGTATTATCAAGCGCTTACCTCCATTTGGCCTTATGCCTAATTTATCTTTACAAAATAATTGTTTTGGCCAAATAATTTTGTAACCTGGTTATGCATAAGTACCGTCCTTTAGAGAAAAGAGAAAAAAGTACCATGTGGTGACTGATTCCCATGCCTTTTTCGTGTTTCTATGGGAATAATGCAGCAGAAAATGCTGGCCAGATCAAAGGTGCCAGAACGTGATCAAAAGGGTGTGTAGAAGTATTTGTTAAGGGTCACTTTACTGCATTACAAAATGCCTGAAATGTGGACACGTTTAACACTGCCACAACACTCCTCAATGGATACTGAGATCACTGAGCAGAGTGACCTGTCGTTTATTACAGACACGAGAAAGCTGCTACATTTGAAATCTTGTTCTCATGTAGCTCATTTACATTGAAATTGCCTTTCAACATCACACCATCAGTTATATTTATGTCATCCATTGACAGGTAAAATGTTCTTTGGGGAAAAGAGATGCAGCAACAGAGAAAGCAGCACCTCATGACAGAAAATTGTAGGGTTTTTTTGTGCCCACAGTTGTATGAAAAATGTGTGACATTCAAGGAGACTGTGAGAAGGACAGGGAAAATTGAAACTAGGGTCAGATATCTTTAAGTCCTGCATGTCTACCTTTTCAGCCTTTGAAAATGTCAGATCCATGTGGAGTATTTCTGCTGGTAGTAACTTTTTAAAAGAGGTGGGACTAGATGCATCACCACTGCAAAGTGGGAGATTTCCATTGACTTCAGAGACAGTGGGAGGATAAGGAGAGGCCTCTTAGAATATCGTACGGGAAGAAGTGAAAGGATTTTTCTGGCTGTTTGAGCAACGGATAACAGAGGATCTCAGACTGCATGGTTTGTGGTGTAAGAATCTGATATTTCCTTGATATGCTCTGCCTTTTGGACGGATGCTCAAATAGTAACTGTAAATGATGACTGTGATGAATGCAGACTTTTCTCGATGCCTTCTCTGGTACTGTACTGTAAGTCATCATTAAAATACATAGCTTGAAATAAAAATATTTCAATGCACTATTTGCATTTTCAATGCACTATTTCAATATTTCAAAAGCCTTTCTCTCCAACAGTTAAAAATAAGAAGCAGGACTTTTACATGAGGTGATCTCTGCTTTCTTACATAGGAGATTGTCTTACTCATTTCACTGCAAGTGCTACATTTCCTTCGCTGATATTGCCTTTGTGGATCACCTTAAGGTTTGACCTTCATCCTACCTTCCAGGTATGTTTTATGTATGTCTGGAGCTGGTATGAACAACAGTATTTGGAAGTGAAGCTGGGTCTCACCTCTCATACAAGGATTGTTGTTAGAGTGGTTCATCCAAATTGCTCTGTTGTGATTATTTTTATTTTACTTGCTCAGCCTTTGCATTGAGGCAGTGCAGGGAAATGTGGCAGTCTCTGTCCTGTTAGTCAGCTTTGGGTCCATGAACTGACCACATTGCAGTTTATCTGTCCCTGAATAGTGTGTGGGTGATAAATATGTGAAAGTATTCTCCTAGTCTTTTCATTTGATTGAGATAAAACCCCAATAAGAATGCCTTTCAAAATTATTCGGTGAGTGAGTGCAAGTGAGGACATACCCATGTTAAATGGCAGTATTTCCAGCATGTCTGGTCAGAGCTGGTGAGATGAATTCTATAGAGATAGATGACAGGGGTCTGGAAAATTGTACAGCCCAGAGGAGCAGCCGTTCCACTTCCCACATCTAAGATGATGTCCCCAGTGACCTTGTCCAAGAAAAAGAAAAACAGCAAAATGCCTCTTTGCAATGTTTTCGTAGAATCATGGAATGGTTTGGGTTGGAAGGGACCTTTGACGTTCAGCTACAGCAACTAGTTAAAGGCTCAGGTGGAAATGAAGTCCCTTCCAGCTTAGCACACTGCTTCAGTGACAGCAGGAGTCTCCTGAGTGGTCAAAGGGTTTTTGGGTAATCTCAAGGAATCAAGTCTGAAGCTACACACAGCAACATGTATTATCATAAAATCTTGGTGATGTTTGTAGTACTTCAGACATAAAGAATAACATAGCTCTATAACCCATCTCAGTATCTCTCCAGTGTGTCAATAATGTCCTAATTTCTCAAGTATTTTTGAAAATGAGCTGTTTCCTTATGTCAGACAGTACCTTCCTAAAACCAAGAGATGGAGCCCTGCAGCCAAAGCCTATCACCAATTGCTGAGTCTACACCCAGAAGAAATACTTTTTAATTGCATTTGAGGAGAACATGTATCAGTTCTGCTTCCTTGTGATGAGATTTGATGTGTGCCGTCACTCAGCAGATTTGTGGCTACTGAGTAAGGAAATGGTCTGATGGGCTTCTGTCTTCAGAAGAGGGCCAGCAACTGGAAGACAGAAGGCTGCAAATAGTCTGTTCAATTTTATGCAGCTAGTGGCTAGTGATGGTGCTAATAAATTCTTCGGTAATGTTAATGGGGCTGAGATGAAACTGCTACATGAGAGAAGGGAGTAGAGCAATTCCACAGTGTCAGGACAGCGGGGGCCCTGGGCTCACCTCCCTTGGCACCTGCCACTCCAAGGGTTCGTCCCATCATGGGATGCCTGAGGGGGCATCACTCAGTACCAGGGGCGTGGCACAGCTGGGCCCAGAGAAGCTTCCTTGTCACCCCCAGGGCTCCAGGGGCTCTGAACCCAGGCACCTGCTGCTGAAGGCGCTGCTGTTCACATGGTGTTTATATTGGGCCGTGCTGTGACAGTTTCATCCATTAACAGGGCAGTGAGGAGGGGGGGACTGCCTGCGAGCATCTGGCACGGCCTAAAAGCCCTCTGTGTACTCAGAGCTTGATTTACACAGCTTGTTAAAGTCTGCCAAAGCTGGCCACTTCCCTTTTCGCGTTATTAGTCAGTTATTAACAAGGACAGTGCTTAGCAACTTAATTCAGCAACATTAGTCACGATCTTCCTGGAATACAGATGTCGAAGTTCCACTCTCACCTGCGCTGCTTGATCTCAGCACGAGTGATGCACCTCAGTGGGGCCTGCTGCCTACACGGCGGCACAAGCAGGGGAGACTGTTTATGGCAGATATATACATCTAAGAGCACGTGCTCAAGTAATCCAGGAAGACTGTTCACTTCGTTGCATGCACACATGCAAAAGAATATGAATCTTGCAAAACCATTTGCTTCCCTGGAGTACAAACATATTTAAAAAATGCAGAGCAGGGAAAGCCATTCACTGCAGTTATTTTGCTTTGTTTTGGCAACACAATATGCTGGATGCTGGCTGGCTCTCTTGCCAGTCCAGACAAGAGCAGGGCTGCTGGAGCAGCACAGAGCGGCATTTCCAATGCCAGTGACCTGCAACTAATTCTGTGGGGATGATTTCAGGGCAAAGGAGGGAAAGGACAGCCCCAGTGTCAAACTCCAAACCAGCTGGCAAGATTTCAGGTCGAGATTTTTTTAAATTTCGGTAAAGTCTTGGATTCATAAGTTTAGAAGTACACTTTGAAGATGATGCTGCTATTGGATAATTCATCAATTCCTCAGTCATAATGATTTCCTGAATGCCAGCTTCCACTGTGGTATAAACAGAAAACAATGAAAAGTAGATTAAAAAATGAGAGTTTGAGTTGTGATGCCTCCAAAACTCGGAACTGGAGCCCTGTGAGCTTGATGGCAATGAGCACATTCTGAAGCTTTTCTGACAGATTAAGAAGGGACTCCACTGCCCTAACTGCACTAGGGTTTCCAGCTCCTGCAATGCTCATTGGCACAGTATGGATAAAAGGATCTGTGGTGCAGAAACTCTTCCCAAAACCACTCTTTTAAAGGGCAATGAAATGTTACACTATGTCTGCTGCTTCCCATGCCGGGTATGGAAAGCATCAGATGGCACCGAGTGGCTGCACTTCTCCACACGCTGTTACCCTCTTTTGCAGCCAATGAAGAGGGTAAATGGCACAGGGAAAAGAACAATGCATCATTGTTAATTAAGATATCAATTTCTCGCCTCTATCTGAATGAAAGATATTTTACAAATTTATGGTACCAGTTGTGCACAGAATCAGACTTGATTTTGTTGTTTGGTTTTGACAATTTTATCTAAATTTACAGCCTGTAAAGGGCACTTCCCCTGCAGAGTCTTTGTCAAAGACACCCTAAATACTGAAATTGATGCTTCAAATGAATTTGGGAGTGGGGGATTGTGTCAAAAAACAATGCTTAAAAGCAATCAGGACAACAGCCTTCACGTAACAACCTGTACTGTCTGGCTGTAGAATAATTAACTCAAGAATCAGCTCATGACTGCGTATGCCAGAATAACATCTAGAAATGACAAGATGTTTGCAGGGCTCGCTAGATGATTGTTAGAAACCAGGAGGAGTTTGTCCTCCTCTTCCCTGTTGATTTTGGTTGTTACAGACACCAGCCAGAAGGATAAAAGTACCCTCACAAAAAGCCCTAACACAGGCTGTTATGTATAAATAGTAAATATGTGTTGCAGGTAGAGGTTGTGAGCATCTTTCAAAAAGTGCATTTATCATATGTTTAGTGGGGTTTGGGTTGTGAGAAGTAATATCTCTTATTGGGTCATCTTAGACAGCTGGGTAAAAAAGATGAACTTTTGGCGTACAAGCCCTTTTTTTATTTGGCTGTTCCTAAGTTTTGATGTGTCCCTAAGGAACAAATAGCAGTTCATCTTCTAAAAATACGTACATAATGTATAAAATATGTACTCTAATATATTCAAACAGCCTAGCCTCTGGTTCCACCACTGAGAGCACATTTCATGGAAATGTTAAAAGAGAGAGGATGCTTTCATTTTCTGTATTTGTTGGGCTTGTGTCAGATGACTTAAAACTGCCTCGCCAAATGCGAGGTGTTTCTATTAGAAATAATTGGTCCATAAATGCAGCTTCAGAGCATATGGATTTCTTTGGAGAGTGACAGAAGTTCACTAAAATTCACTGGTTTGCAACTGAATAATTAAAACTCGTGCTTTGAAACGATGATCTTGTCATCATCCAAGAGAAAAAAAAGTGACATATTAGTTAGTTGATACTATGATCAAATGCTTTTCTGTTGCTATTTATACAGCGACTCTAGCCCTCACTTGGCTGTTATCAGGGAGGATAAAAAGGAAGGCCTGACACCCCCCCTTGCGATTCCCACAACTTCTGAACAAACAAAAATTTCCCTTTGCCTGCCTTGCTGTATTTCCAGCAGGAGCACATTGCGTTGAAGTGACTGGCTTTCAGATGAAAGTTGTGGATTTAATGTATTTAGCTGCAATGAACTCTGTTCAAACAAACACAAGCAGTGAATAATGCCATGCCATGAGGTGTTCTGGATTATCCCTGATGTACTGAGAAAAAAACTCTCCTCCTTTTGCTAGGTGGTCTCTGGACATCAATTACCAGCTATTTTGCTTCATCTTCAGAATGAACCGAATAGATCTCTTTACCACCTCTCTTTGAGAGCCTCACAAAAATCTCTGAAATTATTTTCCACTCAAGATCATGTTTTAAATGGATAAATTTCAGTGTATAAAAGATACATTTTCTGTACTGGACTATCAATGATATTACTGGTTCTAACTTTCTTGGCCAAATTTCTCCATACATCTTTCTGAATTACTGATGTCTGTATTTACATGCATTAGTGAAGATAAAACCTGAGCATGAATATTTTCATGTACTATTTCTGAAAGGAGCATGCTAGGAAATAAAATGCAAACTAATGTAGCTAGTACGTGATGCTAACAATAGCGCTCTGTGACTTTTCAGAGTACTCTGAAGGAAGGTGCAAGCCTCCAGCTGAGTTCAAGGTGAGAGTTTATATTGACAGAATTTTCAGCTTCAGGACTCATTTTTATTACTTGACATTGATTTTTCTGAGAGAAAAAGGAAGGCATATTCTAGCCAATAATAATTCAGCTCAACAAAATTGATTATTTATGCGAAGACACTGCTGGGAGCTGAAGGAAGGAGTGCAAAGAAAGGTAAGATGAAGAATGAATAGTTATGGATGTGGCCCTGGGTTGCTATGTGTGGTCCCATTATGGAAGGACAAGTGCATTTGTTTGATGCTGGGTGAAAGTTTATCTGGGGTTGATTGTAATTACTAATTTTAAAAAGTCTTTCCTTATTATTCTATTCACAGCAAAGGTCAGTCTAAAGTTTCTTCTGACACAAATTTGGGCCAAAGATATTTGTAAAAAAAGATTTTAAAAATTTTCTTCAGTTTCTTTGTTCCTAAAAATTTTTCCCATACCCCTACCTCATTTCTGTTGCTGCTGTGGCTACTGGGCAGGAAGCTTCTGGTCCCAAGAACAGCTGAGGAACTTGTCCTGCTGCAAAGTCTCTCAGCTGAGTGAAGTTCCAGTGAGACCGGGTTAGATGAGTTGCCTTGGGTAGCTCTTAGAAAAGCAATAAGTATGGAAATCCTCCTCAAAGCTTGTGGGGCTGAATGCCCAACCCTGCAGCTGAGAAGGAGCTGCTGCCTCCTCACTGATTTCTCCTGTGACACGTTTGTGCTGGAAAGGGACAGCTCTGAAAGCAGATACTCCGGGGGGCTAGTCCTTCACCATCAAGGTTAATTTCTAGGACATCGTTTGTTATTCTCTTGGGTAGTAGGGACTGTAAAAGAGCATCCAAAATGAAGGTCTATCCCTTTGTATGACAAATGTTTCAGGCTGTTTAATCTGTTAAAGACTTAAAAACCCCAAACCACATGTATCTGGTGGCTTGATACTGTACAAGGGATGGGATATTTAGCAGCTCTTGCTAAATAGTTCTTGTGTACCTTGAGGAATAATGTACTCTGTTTTGGAAAACTCTGGTAGTGGAAATGGGTTTTTTTTTCCATAATTATAAGAATAAAAAACTATCTACTGTGCTTTAGATGATATGGTTCAGAACAATGTTCTTTGTCAATAGCCAGTGTGGTACACATGGTGTAATTGTTACCAGTAATTTTGTTGATATATTGACTCTACTTTTGTTGATTTCCTTCTTAATTTCATTTGATTTATTAGCATTGCTGAGGCACTGACTGTAGCATGAAGAAAAATGTGTCAAGTGATATGTACCTAGGATTGAAATTTAGCAAAGTTTTCTTTAAAAAAAGAGGAAAGGAAAGAAATCTCTACTTCCTTTGCCTGTCACAGCCTGCAATACTGATCCTCTGAGTTTGGGAGAACACACAGATAATAAACTCTGCCAGTTATACTTTCACAAATCTACTGGCAAATTGAAAGACACATGTAGAGATTAGGATGCTTTAGTTAATTGCCTTTTATATGTGTTTTATTTTATCTACCCTTTATTGAGTTCAATAGGTGTTAGATTAGAGATTTCATATTTGGAATTATTTCCTCCCAACCCGCTCAGATTCTTTTTGTGATCTTTTTCTTATAGTGATATTTTTATGTAGTTAGTCTGGAAATATTTTTATTGTTTTAAGGTAAGACTTAAAGGTCTCACTGATGATTAGAGTGGCACTGAAGAGTTTTCCTGCATTGATTTCAAAGCCCCAGAAGATCATTTTGTCATCCATCAAATGTAGGTGTTAAGAGACAACAAAATTTCCAACAGGGAGCACATGCAACAGTCAGAATAATTCTGCTGTACTCTGAAAGTAAATGACATAAGCCTAACATCTTGAGGCTGAAACAAATTAAACATGTCACTGCTTGATAAAATATGCTAATGGTGTATTTCACAAATTAAAATGATTGTTTTTAATTTCCATTTGATTGTACTATTTCATCTTCTTGTGGCTGGAGTCTTCTTTGAATCATATTGTGATCAATAAGGCTAAACAAAAAGTAGTGTCCCTGTGGACCACATATTGAAACAAAAAAAATTCAAAAGACAGTTTTTATTGGTTCCCACTATGCTTCCCTTCAGGTGTCATCAGTTAGTGGTTGACAGGGTCTAGACTAGGGATTATATGTATAGAGAAGGGATTGCACATACATATTTCAACATTAGCCCACAAAACATTACACAGAAAAAAATACATTTCATACCTTTTACCTCCTAAAAACATAACTGAATAATGAAGAATCCTGTCCTTCTACTTTGTCTGTAACTTCTATAAAAAGTTAGTAGGAAACATTTTTACAAATTGTGAAAATGTAGCATATATGAAAATTTTTGTGTTTATGTTTGTATGTAAAATAGCATAGAAATATTTTAAAAGCTTAAACTTTTATTTTACCAATACACCTTTGTCCAGTTTTAAAGTCCATTTTGAAAATGACCTCTCCAAAGAGAATGTACAGCGTAATTGGATTTGCCCTGTCAATTACAAGCTGACTTTCTTAAAGCTAAAGTTGGCAAAAAGTTGATAACTAAATACACCAACTTAGAGAAACCACTGGTTAGCACTTATTCTACAGGTCAATGATAAAAGTAATTTGATCTTAAAATACTGGGAGTCTCATGCACAATAAAGAACGATGAAAAAGATCTTTCACATATGAAGTAGGATGGTGTAAATGCTATGCACCCCATGATTAAATGCACTCAAATCCCGTGTACATACAGACTTGGTCTTGGACTGCCAGTCGTAGGTGACCTTTCCTGAAACACTCAAAATGATGTTTAAAGTGCAGATGGTATAAATAATCCCCTCTGTTTACTAAACTTGCTTAGTTTTCTTGTAAACCTGGAGTTTATATCCAGTCTGCAGCTGAAGCCCAGAGAGACTCCCTGATAACTGGAAAACCATATTGAGAAGGCGAAGGAGAGGAGAGAGAAAACTGTGTCATTTCTTGGCTCCTAGTTGCAGATGTGACTTGCATAGGAAAGACATGATAGAAGGAGGAGGAACATCTGTGGTCAGAGGGATTTGTAGGAATAGGGCAAGACTCAAAATTTCCCCATTGCTAGCACTGTCCACACAGAGGAAGCAGCCAGAGGGTCTTTGCACCCAGGCAAATGCCAGGGCAGACACCCAGGACTTCCATCTGTCACAACTCACATATTTTTCCAACTTTATCTGTTTTGAAGAATTTCTTGCAACTACTCCTGGGTCTGGCTGATAAATCTTGGAGATGTTTCTCTGTGAGAGACTGGTAAGGGTAGGCTCTTTCTTCTTCTCTCTGTTTCCAGCAAAAAAATAACTTTCGCTATTTCCACAACCTCAATTCCAAGTGATTTTGAGTGCCTGAAAAAAGGCACCAGGCATATTTTTAAAACACCATTTAAACCCCTCCAACCCACCAAACAAGCCTAGAACTATACAGAGCTGTTGTATTTTGCCATTCTGCCTATAAGAAATATTGAACATTTGCATGCTTGCAGACACTGTCCTGTTATTGGACTTGTTGTTCACATTGCCGTGGCTTTCTGACACTGAGAAACACTTACAAGTTGTCCTGGTGGAGGACCAGGTGCCTAGTGTAGATATAGGCTCAGCTAATCCACCAGGGGGGCATATCTCCAGGTGATTCTCAATGGGCAGAAGAAGCTTATCCAAGGTGAAAATGTCAAGAGCTGTCACTGTCAGCAGTCAGGGGAGCTGGGCTGGTGGACAGAAACCTCCTTTGGAGCCTGAGTTGAAGCCAGGCTGTGGTCAAGCACAGAAAATGAGCTTTGGGACATCTTTATCAACGCTTCTCTTGCTTCAGAGAACCTTAATCAAGGAAAAGATGTGATTTTCCTTTGTGCAATAGTTGTTAATGTTTAATTATGTATTCTGAAAGATGAGGACTTCAGTTGAATTGTCTCTTCAATGAAACAAGGGAAATAAAGGGACACAATAGGGCAGTTGCCAAGCCAACCAAACTAAGTCTGATGACCTCCAGACATTGTGAAAAAGTTGTACCTGTTGCTTGCACAAAAAAAAGAAATCTGCAAATCCTTCCTTCAACTAGCAGCAGTATTGCTGAAAGGAAGTAGTGGTTCTCATTAGAAGAAAGCTGTTCAGTTTCTTAGAACCTTCTCTTTATATATTTATGGAAGAAATCCAGTCACATACATACAAAATACTAACAAGAGAAGAATCAAACATTATAATATGTTGCAAAACCGGACTTGCACTAGTGAAATTTAATGAGAAATTTAGTTACAGATTTAAGTGCAGTGAGAAGTAGATCTTAAATCTCTGCTGAGAAGATGTGCATAATTTCTAATGTAGTGGTTATCATAAAATCATAGAATCGTTGAATCATATAATGTTTGGGTGTGCAAAGGACTTTCAAGATCATCTATTCAAACTCCCTGCTGTGGGCAAGGGCACCTTCCATTCGACCAGACTGGTCAGAGCCCCATCCAACCTGGCCTTGAACACTGCCAGGGGTGGGGCCTCCACAACTTCTCTGGGCAACCCCTTCCAGTGCCTCACGACCCTCACAGTCAAGAATTTCGTCCTCCTATCTAACCTAAATATACTCTCTTTCAGTTTGAAGTCATTCCCGTTTGTCCTGTCACCCCAGGCCCCTGTAACAAGTTCCTCTCCAGCTCTCTTGTAGCTCCATTTAGGTACTGGAAGGGGCTGTAATGTCTTCCCAGGGCCTTCTCCTCTCCGGACTGGACAAACCCCAGCTCCCTCAGCCTGCCTTCATGGAAGTGCTCCAGCCCTCTGATCATCTTCATGGCCCCACCCTGGCCCCTCTCCAGCAGGTCAATGTCCTTCTTATGTTGGAGGATCCAGAAAACAGTACTCCAGATGGGGTCTCACAAAATCAGAGTAGAGATGTATCTAAATTTCCTCACGAAGGAAACCGGGTTGTTTTTAAGCAGTATATTGAGAATCAGCTCGATATATGACTTCAGTGATTTATTATTTAACCATTATTTCTCAGAAACACATCAGAGATAATGAGGCATTTTCATGTTCAAATAAACTTTAAATCATATTTTTTAAGCATAGCCTGCTACCTTTTCCTTAAGGGCATACTTGAATCAAATTAAGAAGCTGTCAGAACTGTGCACAATTTGCTTAGTGCAGAATTAGGTGATAACTGTGTATTTCTAGACTCAAAAGACACAGATACCATGTTCTGGTACAAGTGTCATCTGTCTTTTCACAAACAGAACATTAAAGCTGGACCAAACAGTGAGACGTGGAGTCATGTTTTAGAGGGCTTTCTTTTCCTGTAGAAATTGAAGAAAAACCATAAATAAAGCACCTAAATCAATACTTATGCAAAAAAAATTAAGAGTCTGAAACAGCAGAAAAATGATGGGTTATCTTTGTTTGCTTGGGTTTCTGAGACAATAGGATACAATACAATAATATTTGCAAATTCCCCCAATCAAATACTATTATGTTCACAAAATAGAACTGGTAATCTTTCCTGAATGCTCTGAAAGCTAAGATCATCAGGCAGTCGCTTTATTCAACAACTGAGGCTTTATGAAGACTATATGGTATTGCTGAAAGAGTAAAGATGCTACCTCCAGCAATGAGTGCCTCAAAATAATAATTAAAAAAGCCACAATAATAATTTGGTTTGATCTGGTTTTGTATAATTCTGTGTTTATCTTTTTGCACTAGGAATAAAATCTTGTAACTCTGGGGTAGCTACCTATCCATTGTAGTTTTTGTTCTCTCCTGTGCTAATGATGATTAAAAGTCCAATACATCTTAAAATTATGTATTTAAAAAAAAAATATATATATATGTATGTTTTGCCAAAAAATCCAATAATTGGTGTTTGGTCTGATTTGACACTTAGGTTGGAGTAGTCAATAGTCCTTAAAGACTTACTCTTAACTCACACATCTATCAGTCCAAGCTTACTTTGAAAATACTGGCTGTAAAATTGTATTCTCTTCAAAACATTGATGAACAAAAGAGGGGGGAAAAAGTAAACTAGAAATTTATGTGCTTCCTTTGGAAAAAAAGAAAAAAATTGCCACATGAAAAGATTACAGCTGCCATGAAACAGTAATTTCAAATTTTAAAAGAGAAATTAAGAGGGATTGTGATGGGACAAAAAATAGAAAACAGTATTTAGCAGCACAATTTTGCATGAATGTTCCTTGGCAGCCTGTATTCTTATTTTTGCTAGCAAAAATAGAATAAAGAGTTCAACAACTGTGATGTTTTAGATACTGGCATGAACTACTGCTATTTAGTACTAGTTCAAAGGCATTGCACTTCAAAGTTATAGATTTTTCATCTCCCATTCTGGCATCCTTCTTCTGCACCATCTTCTGCTCTTTGCTTGTTCTGTTTTTGAAATAAAAAATAATTCAAAAGTAAAAGGTGGGAAAAAAGTCTTCAAAATGTTCCTGTTCAGATGAATTTGCAGTTCTCTTGACAGCCCAGACATAATGTCTAGAGACAGTACTTTGCAGTTTTAAGACAGTATTTTGTAGCTCTTTGAGGGCTCTTAGTCCAATCTGATTAGTAGAGTTAGTCAGAGAGGATAAAAACATAGCATGCGAGAGTGCTGAGAGACCCTTATTTTTCCTTGATGAGCACGTAAACTGCTCTTCCTGTGTGCCAGAAGCCCTTGCATAACTTGGAATGGGATACTGATGCAAAGATACGATCAGATGAAAACACGTAAGATGATAAAGTAGAAACGTGAAAGCAGAGAGGGCCCCAACACTGATATTTCTGTGGCTAAGTACGAGTGTCTTCTGCTAGTCAATAAACATGTGAAATGCCAGACATCTGCTCTGTCCTTACCTCCAAGGAGAAATACAAACTGCTGCACCTCTTGCTTCCCCTGCATCCACTTCTGTATTTGCAAACATTTGTACTTTAGTGCCAAATGTCACAGGGAACTCAGAATTCTGTGGCACAGGAAAAAACAAGGACCTGGGTGTTTCTAATGCCTCAAATCCTCCTGTCCCTACAGATCAATGGAGTCTGGCCTAATTGACATGTGGGTTTATTATAGTAATACTTACCACATTAAAGATTGTTGCAAAATGGCAACAACTTGAGTTCACGAGGAGCTATCTAAGTACCAAGGTGTCTGTCAGTTTCTGAGTGAATGTTAAGATCCTGGCCTTAAAATCACATAAGAAGAATAATCCCACCCATCTGAATGGGATTTTGAAAAACTCAACATAAACAGGATAGAAATAAAATTGTTTGAGGTATTTTTGCACTTAGATGGTTATAATGAAGAGGAATATTTTAGTACCTGAGAAGGATTATCATTGTGCTTTGTGCTAAGATCCACCAGGCTATTAATTAAGGTACTTCAGTCTGTTTACAGCTTGATCCATCCCATCAAAAAAAAAAGCATGACTTGAGGGCTTCTTTTAAGAAAAATAAAGAATAAAAAAGAGGATAATTTTTATTTCTGCTGCAGCTATGAGGACAAGCTGCTCTAACCTGCTTTAGTGGAGTAGAGGAGACAGTCAAAAGTCAGGCAATTTGCCAGCAACCCTTCCTGGCTTCTGCTAGGTACCTCAGAACATTACATAGGTCAGATGGTAATTTAGATCAGTCCATGAGCTGAAATGTAGACAATTACTCCAACAGCACCATTAATAATTGCTCTGCATTGTGTGCAAACTGACAGCAACTCTCCCAGATGCCCCCATCTTCACAGTGCTAGGTACTGCCAAGGAAAAAGCCAGAAAGGCCAGCTCATCTTTGAACAAAGAGCTTGCTGATAATTGCTGAGCTTACCAAGAATCATGGAAATTTCAGGAAAGGCCACAAGATGTGCAAAATTATCTGCCATTCATTTGTTGTTGGGACTTTACATCCTGCTCCATACATTTTCTGCAGCTCTGGAAAATTGAGGACAAAGGAAGTAACTTGCATCTGAACATTCAAAAGGACACATTAATTGATATATCAAATCAATTAAATACTACCCCAAAGCCCTTTAGCTGGGCTGTGCCTTGGGCTTAGAGCAGCTTCCAGTTAAAAGCATGAAGTGGACACGGACAGCCTGCTCCCCACAGTGAGCACAGTGCCCTTCGTGGTTGGTTCTGAAGAGAAACACAAGCTGGGATCTGGCAGATGGAGGTTTGGATGAATTTGTTGATATGAAGAACTTGTTAAATTGTGCCCCAAGAGAATGAGCACCTTTCCACTAGATATATTCACTATTACATCTAGGCGGGGGTGAAGCTCTGGGTATCCCTGCCTGCAGGCATCGTCACCACTGCAAGGATCTTTTGGTGTTGTTCAGTCTCCCTACCACAGAAAGGGTGACTCTAATTAACCTTAGACACTAAATACTAAAAAAAAAACCAAACAAAAAACCCCCAAACCAAACAAATTTTTTAAAAAAATAAATTAGTTGAAATCCCATACATTCATAAGAGCCTTCTAAAGTCCATAATGGTTTGTTTCTGCCATGATATTTAAAAAAAAATCTCTAAGGCAGAAACAGTCTGAGGTTTATGTGTACTACCATGAATGCCCAGTGGTCTAGTAGAGCTCCTGGATGTTTTTATCTTTAAGAGATATGGTTTGCTCTGACATTCACAGTGGAAAGGTCAAGTGGCCGTCCTGCAAGCACAGTCCCACTGGATACAAAATTTAGAATACAAATTGCAGTTTTATTTGATCCGAGCATGGGTGCAGGTGAGTCAGAGTATTGATGAGGAGAAACAGTATGTTATTTGACTGTTTGCTGCATTTATTTTTGACATTCGAAGGGTGATAGCTTATCTTCTTACAAGGGCCTACTTATAGCATAAATCAATAAGAAAAGGGAAAGCACCAACCCCATTATTTGTAGTTACTACAAATAGCTTGGCCCAGGTTAACAAAACAGTCAGTTGGATATACAGTTTCAATTTTTCAACTATTAGTATTCACAGATATTAATATTACAATCTCTAAGTACTGTGTGGGATATGGTAGGGCTTCTCTCTATAGTTAGACAAGAAAACAGACCTAATGGCTGACACACAGATAGCAATAATTAGTCGTGGTTTTAAATTTAAGTAATCTAAGTAGTGAAATTGAATGGAATTAATGGGCTAGCACTTATCAAAACAAGTAAAGCTTAAATTTTGAGTTATCTTGCAGAATAACTGTGTGCAGCCAGTATTTGGTGACTTGTGTAGTCACTGAAACTCTAAGCCGCTACAGCTACTAGAGAAAGGCACTTTCTGAAGGGTTCAAGTTGCAGTCAAAGGCTCAGGAAAAGCACCTGAGCCACTACAAAAGAAATTAGTTACCTCACTGACCACAGGAGTAAGGACTCTGAATGTGACTGTCTGCACCTGCCTTTATCACCATAGCCAAGAAAAAGAGGGATAATGAAACTCAGCCTAATCACAAATAAGGGTGCAGACAGCACTCTTGCGATACCCTGAAAAGATGTAAGTTATAGTCTCTAACAAACATTGCCATTTATTTCAGATTAAAGGTCAGAATAAAGGGTGTATATTTCAGGGAAGAGAGAATACATTCTTTTAAATGCCTTCCATTGCTCAATGCTGCAAGATACAATAATCTTGCTGCTCAGTATGACCCTTCTCATATTTTTTTTGACAAATCAGTGAATGGAAAGAAAACTTTATACTTTTTAGTACTGCTTACTGCCTTTTATAAAGAGGAGGTGATATATTAGCAAACTGCCTGCGTGTTGACTGTTCAGTACTACACAGCTTTTTGGTGATTGATGGCACAGGGAGTAGGTTCTTTGGGCCTAGCACTGAGTGGCAAATTAAGAAAATTTTCCTGTACTGAGTAATACCAAGAATTTATGGTGGATCAGTTTGACTGCACTATGTATGTATGTTATACAGAAATGAAATTACTATATTCTATTGCCAATGCAAAAGCCAAATTAATTCAGTTTACCTTATTTCATATTAAAAGAACAGTCTCCCAAAAGGATTGGGTTTAGTTTAATCAGCCTATTCTAAAAATTAATTCTGATCAACTTCTTTGAATGTCTTCCAAGGCCTTTCTTATTAATGAGTAGGTATATAAAAACACTGAAGTGCATTCAATATATCAAAATCAATAGTGAAATCTATCTAAGTATTAAAAGCAAGAAGTGTTTATCTTAAAATAATATTTGGATGTAGGAACATACAGGTAGCAAAATGTTATAACAGTTCAGTGGGTACCTTCAGCAGAGTTTAGGCCATCACTGCCTCAGTGACTGAATGTGAAGAAACACAGGAGTCTGACAAAATCTCTCATATGACTGTGCCACTGAGAGTCTGTGGAATAAAACTGCTTTTTCATTTGCTCTCTGAGGATGTCTGATCTCCGCCCACGGCCTGGAGAGAAGCAAATATGATGACCTGTTCGCTGCCTGCCAGCCAGTTCATTGACACTTGATCTGGGCAGGGAAGTTCTTCCCATAGAAGGCAGAATAACTCTTTTTTTCCTCATTTTCTCTGAGGTTTCTTTAGACACCTACTAATGTTGCTTTATGCGTCACTGTGTCTGTGCCAGCAGACATCTCACCAGCCTGACCTGCCCTTCTTGCACAGCCTGACAGGAGAGGAGGGTGTTTGGCCATGGGGACTGCTGCTCTGCAGGGTCAAACAGGCTCTACCACTGCCTTGCATTAATGTATTTGTTTTGGCCCTCTGCACGTGATTCGGGGCCAAGATGGAAAGCAGTTACTTCATATCACTTTTTCTGCTGTTTTTTGAGAGTAACTTAACAGAAGTTTCCTGCTTTATCCAAATTAATGCAGAAGTCCCTGTAGCAATTTTTCTCAGTGTTTACTTCATGGCTCACAGTCTGATTGATATTTTTGCCCTACGAACTTACTCGTAAAGACAGATTACTATTGCATACTGTTTTGCTCACAGTAAAATAAGGTATCACTTGCTTTTAAGACTACTTTGTTTAGGTTGCACCCTGGTGGTTTTGTTCTTGCTGCTTAAAATTCTCCTTTGGGTGTAATATTTCCAGACTAAACAGAGTAACCTTTTCATAGTTCTAATAGCATTTGAAAATACAGAGAAATGACTTATAGCTAGGAGTTCACAAGTGTTTTCCTTCTAATGTGGTGTCTGAGTCCATTATAGCTGTCAGTCTGTGAGGACATCTTCTTTCTACTGTGACAAAGGTAACCAATGCCTTTGGTCCAAATTAACACTTTCCAGTTCATACTTTAAAAATTATTTTCATATTTTGATCAGGAAAATTTTGGGTTGGAAAGAGTATTGGCACACTTATCTTTTAACTGATTTTGAATTCTAATAATTTCTGGCCCAACTGTAGAGGTGTCGTACCACTTTCTGCTAAGGGATGGACCCCTGGTTTTTATTTCTCCAAGACACACACGTTCTGACATGATCTTTAGAAGTATGACCACGTCAACAAGTTTGACTTGCATTCTGTACATGGGATGACTTTTACACCACTGAATGCAAAGTTCAACATTTTTATTAAAGCAAAAAATCTGTCAAGACAATAAGAGTGTTTGAGGGGTTTCAGTCATCAGGATTTTCTGAAGTCATCTTGCTTTGTACTCTTCAGGGAGCTGCAACCCACGGTGGCAGTTTGAGAATAAAGCAGGAATGGTCCTCATCTGTGTGGCTCAGGAAGACGCTTCAAGTACCTTGCCTCAACACTTGGTTATAATGGTGATTGATCCGTATTATTTACTTGTGTCGCTGAGTCACACACTGGAGCTCTACGATAAAGAAGCCTTCAGATACTGATAAGGTAATTGGATTTTAATTTTTCAGAATGTTTTCTGAAGTTTTTTCACTCCTGTTGGGGCCCAGGCTTTGCCAGGCTTTACATAGCCCCATGTTGTAGTCCTGTGTGAAGAAGACAGCGACTCATAGGTTGACTCCTGCTAAATGTTTGAGCCTTCTCTGGGGAGCTGAGACGGCAGAGAGATTAAAGCCAACCGAGTGAAGAAAGAGGGGAGGAAAGTCCTCCCTCATGATGAGTAGGGCACCAAACTGTCGCTGCTCTAACAGTGTTTGGTTGCTACCCTCTTTCTGGAGCACTGTGTCTTCTTCACTGACATTGCAAGGGGTTTCACCAGAACCGTTCCTTGTTTTTAGTAGAAGACAGTGGCTTTGCTCCAGTGCGTGCTTTGCTGGGCAATGGGCTCTGCTCCCTGTGCTGCAGAGGCTGGATGACCCTGCAGACATCCAGATGTTGAATGCCGTGCCCCACACACAGCATCAGTGCTGCAGAGATGCTCAGTCACAGCCTCAGACGAGGAGCTGTTAAACTGACAGCAACTCCAGGCAGATTGTTTTTTGGCAAAACCACCCCCTTAACATATACTTTTGCTTGTGGCTGCTGAAATCTCCAAGCTCTTAGTTATTATTTCTTCCCTCCTCAGAAGAACTCTTCAGAGCATTGCAGGCAATAGGCCTTTCCCGTTGGTTCTGCTCAAACTCAGATGCAATCAGAACGTAGTAATCAAATTTACTGACTGCCAGCCAACATAGAATTCTGCAGTCAAGTAAAGGTTACAGCAGTCTATATATACAGCAAGTACTCTAACACTGTAATTTCTTTTATAACTTCTGGATGAACTGAACTTCAAAAACTTGTTTAAAAGTGATGAATGCTTGATTCCTTTGGGTATCACACTGCGGCACAACTGGTCCAAATGATGTTGTTAGTCCAAGTTTTGTTATTTTTCATATTAGTGTATTTTAATGCAAATAGTTGTTTCAGAAAGCCTCAGAAGACTTGATTATGCATGTCTGTAAACCAAAAGAATAGCACTGCATGCTGTTTTGTAAAAGAGGCTTCGACCAGAGGTTAAAGTTACTCATAAGGAAGTTAATTTGGTGGTTGGATTGAAGGTATCATAACAGAAATCATGTTGTGAAAATTAGACAGGTGATAGAGAAATTAGGGAGAGGACATGGAAGGTTTTATGGTTTTACTCTTACTTTCAGCAGCCGCTCGGGGTACATAGAAGACATAAGCAACTGACACAAAACAAACCAAGGTTATTTGAATTTGAAGATGGAGATTTTTGTTTATTACAAACAGAACTAACTAGATGTTTTACATGAGATGATTCACATCAAGCATTGAAAGTCTTTCCTATCATGATTTTTGATGAAGTATAGAGCAGTATAATAAATATTTATACTTAGACACAGCAAATTTTAGAATTATCTGTGCTTCAGGGCTGACTGAAAGAGAATAGAGTAACATTATAAATGTCTGTTTCTAAAAATAGTCATGTGTCTTAATGATTCCTCTTGCAAAAGATCTTCATCCTCCCTTACAAGGTCTTCAAACATTTTAACTCGTAAATGATAATAGATATAACTATCTTCTTGCAAGGACAGTTCAATAAAACAACCTATGAAGTCTCACAGAGCTGGTCATCCACAGTAACTTTTATAATGGAAAGATTTATCATATGTCTAAGTAGTCATCCCTTTCTATTTTGTATGTTTTACCTCCTCCTAAAAGGAGAGGTCTACTTGATGTGTATAGGATAGTGACATTGTAGCAACACCATGTAATTGGTAACAAATAAAAAATAGCCTGACTTTGTAAATGTTAATAAAAAACAGCCTGGTGCCAGCATAAGTAGGATGATGATGATGAGGAGGAGGAGGATGAGAAGGATGAAGGAGAAAGAGAAAGAGGAGGAAGAGGAGAAGGATGATGATTATGATGATGATGATGATGGGCAAGTTTATCCAGTTGTAGGCTTTGCTTTCTTTTCTCCTGTCCGTTACAGACAAAGCGGATTCTCCTCCTTTGGTGGCATGGATTTGGAGGTAGGGTCTTGGCTTATTAAGGTTATAAATTGTTTATAAAGAGATAATCAGTGATTAATAATCGTTGATAGCTAGCTGTGAATTTCAGCAGTATGTTTTACACACCTTAGTGGAAAATGCTCAAAGTCTGTGATAGCCAGCCTTTTGGCCAAGAAAGTACCAACGATTTTGAGTGGCAGGAAAGAGTCACGTGCCCTTTTATGTTCCCACTGTGGCAGAAGCAGCACCATGAACATGGGCTGGTCCATCCAGGGGAGCAGAGCTGCCACCCTTCCCTGGGGCTCTGGGCAGCTGCAGGACCGAGGCTGCATCGCAGAGCTGGGTTTGCAGTATGGTTTTCTTACGTGCTGCCTACACCAGGGAGGGAGGGTGCCTGGGGAGAGGCAGCTGTCACCCAGCAACATTCACATTTTTCTCATGGTCCCCATCCATCCTGGGAGACCTCCGGGACCGAGCAGAATGGATGCTAGACTTGCAGAATTCCCTGTCAACAGCAGCCCAGGTTGAGACACTGACTCTTCATGAATCCTTTGGGATTTCCAGTGAAATTTATTGCTGCTGATTATTCCCTAAACTAGACAGGTTATTTGGTTACTATTCTTTGGAATCAATTTTAAATACACATAAAAATAGAAACTTAAATATGACCCTTAGTTGCTACAGCATTGTCTTCCTAATCCCACAATATATAATACATTAATCAGATCAGTCTGCTATATTATGATTCATAAAGTCACCTGTCAAAATGAATGCAGAGATTATACCTTTTGCTTATTACACTTGTTTGTTTTAATTAGATTTTCTACAATGATTGCAAGGCTAGTTTAGGCAGGATTTTGAGCAACCTGATTTAGTGGGAGGTGCTGCTCACAGCACAAGGGGGTGGAGCTAGATGATCTTTAAGGTCCCTTCCAGTTCAAACCATTCTGTGATTCTATGGCTCAGATAAATACAGTGTGTCTTCTAGTCCTTACTGTTAACTAGATCTTTAAGGTCCCTTCCAGTTCAATGAAGACAATTCTCAGAGTGGATAGTCAGAATAATCTTAAGTGATATTTTCATATATAAGCAGAAGCTTCAAAAACTTTTACAGAGTAGCTCCTGAAACAGGGTAATGAATAATTCAATGAAAACTGTAGCATAAAACAAAGACATATCTGTACTACCCAGTGAATTACTGATTTGATTCTAAAAAGAACTACTTTGCTATAAATCAGAATGAAAATGTAAGTACTATAAAATTTAATTTTGAAATAAACATCTGGATTTTAACTGTGCACAGAGGCTCCACCAGGCACAGTTCACTTTTGTGGCAGCATTGAGCTCAGTTCTGGGAATGTGAATTACAGCACAGGAGCCTTATCAAATGGGTGGATTCTGCACAGAATGTCTAGACATGAGACCCATTAGCTGTATTTCAAAGAAAGAGGAAACATTAAATGCCAGCATCTAGCAGATTATGGGTGAAAACATTTTTATATAAGTGTCTGAAATTTAGCTTTCATATAGAAAATTTCCACCCAGAAATACATTAGAGACTATGCCTAAATTTGAGACACTTGCATTGCCCAACTTAAGCCCACAAAACTAAGCACTTATTTACATTTTCTTCTGAACAAGAAACTCTAATTTGTGCCTTTTTCCATGCCATCTATGGTTTCTCGAAATTTACTTGTTTGTCTGGCTGTTGATGATACTTATATCCAAACACAGACCTGACTACAAAACTACCTCTGTGGCTACTGCACATAAAACCAAAACTGGTTATTTCAAATCTATCTTTGGCTTAGTTTGGAAAAGATGTGGTGTAGGTGTCAGCACATTTGCAAAACTATATGTGGCAGGGCAAAATATGAATCCAAATAGCCAAAGCACAGCAAAGTATTAAAGCATGTGTTCAAATATGAGAATGAATTTGATGCTTTGCTGAACTGGAATCAAAACCAGAGCTGTATTAGATACTTGCTAGATCAATTCCTTTTATGGTGAGTGTCTGGCTAAACAATATAAAGGCAGTGTAATCTTTATATTATCTTCTTGCTGACCTAGTAGTTACACCTTCTTTTCCATATTAAATAAGCTTACTTGGTGTTTGTTCACCATATTTGGCTGAGCAGCCCTCTCCTCTGCATTCTCTATTGAAAGGTTTGGGGATTTCTTGCCCAGGAAAAAATTTCATACCTACTCAAAACCAGGGTATAGTCATGGTATCATTACAATTTACAAGATGCTGAAAATTATTTTCTGGTTTGATCATCTTAAGTAGACTTAATTTCTAATGAATGACAACATAAAACTCAGGGAATTATTTTCCTTAATTATCTTCATCTGTTTCCCAGTTGGTGACCATTATTGACTCTTGCACAGCTTTTCAGTCAGATGACTCCATAAACTTTTCTATGGTGGAGTCTTAAGGATTTTTTTAATCCTTAGTGTAACATCATCCCAATAAAAACATTTCAGAAAACATTTTATAGATGTTTGTTCTGCAGTCCCACAGCTTGGTGTTGTGTTATATGTACCACAGATTTTGCTTTAGCTTTATCATCTGCTCCGTTTCTTTCTCAAAGCAATTTGGAAACTGTAATTGAAGCAGTTCGTTCATAGCTCAAGACCACTTTTGAAACCAAATCAGAGTCTCCATGCACATATAGTCCCATTCATTACGTGGGTAGATCATGTTTCCAGCAAAACACCAGCTTAAAGCAGCTACACTGTTGAAATTACTGGAACTGCTCTTGAAAGACTGGTCATAAATAATTCTTGGCATTTTAGAACATTCCATACAAAACTATCTATGATTTTTTTAAAAATCTGAACAGGTCACTGTGCCATATCAAAGACAAATGTGCAAGACAGTACAGAGGTCTTCTATTTTATTAGTGTCTTCCTAGAAATGGCAATGTCTTGAAATGTAATTCCTTTATTTCCTGCCCAGTGAATTAAATTTTTTTTTATTGTGGATATTAAAACTAAAATAAACAGCTGTGAATTCCAGTGTACACACAGTTAGACAGACCAACATTGTAAACCCTAGACTGGGCTAGTTCTTGAATGTATCATTTGTATGAGTGTTGACTATCTATTTCTCTTGGGAAAAAACTGAGTCCTTCTGATGTTTGATCAACTAATTCTGTTGTTTTACCTGCCTATGAACGCAGATGGTGGATGAAATTGATTAAATGCATCATGAAAAGTCTTTCTGCTAAGCCTCAGCAATAACTGGACCAAGAAATTACTTTGTTTTGAGCAGTTACAGAGGTGATGTCAGTATCTGTTGATCCTGTTGTGCACATGTAATGAAAGTCTTCACCCACCCTTCACATGTAATTGTCGTGCTCAAACATTGGAGTCCTTCCAGAGGCAGTGGGTTTTATTCCAAGGGATTCCCTCCTCAGTAGAGAAGAGGGATGTGCTAAGGTGGCATCTGGATGGTGCTAGTCATCCCTTCTGTCTGTGCACATTCCTGGGGGAAAGCACAGCAGCCCTGCAGGATGATGAAAAAGCCACCACCGCAAAAATGGGTGATGTCTTTCCTCTCCTTGCTGAGCCACTCCAAGCAGTGGGAGCTGTAGGTGCAGAGACATGACACTGTCTGGAGCAGGAAGCCGGTGCAGACCCAGCTGTGCACCCCCTCCCTACCTTGATGTGTACCAGAGATGGGCCTCCTGCTCTGACCCTGTGCAGATTTATCACCTCCTGACACCCCTCCCAGAACGGCACTGAAAAAAGATTCCTTTGCTCACATGCCACACATATCACACCAAACCCGGAGAAAGGAGGTTGGTGGAGTAGGTAGGATGTCATTCCAAAAAGGTTTTATTCACCCCAATGTTTCTTTCTGATAGTCATTTTTATGTGTTGCTTTATAATACTGGAATGATGTGAGATCATGATGGGAAAGAGCAATGTTTGTAGGTTACGTTAATAAAAATGTTCTGAGATAATGCAGCTCGGGCTTGTTTCTGGTGTTTCTCATATATCTTGTGTATATTATTTATCTGTATATAGCCTAGGCTGAGGAATTTTCCAAGTTTCTTTCTTGGAATGTGAAACAAGATCATGAAAGTGCCATGTATTTTTTATAACCTCCTTTTAATGCAACTGGAAAGAATAGTAAAAAAAATGCTTCACACCTACTACCTTAGGAACAACATTTTTGAGCAGAGGAGGGAAGCAGGGGGATCTGCTGCTCTGCATTAATATTGTAGAAATCATGATTTCACAAGCAATGCCAATTTATAAAGAGTTTTCTGTAATTTCATTATTGCCATTGATCAAAGAAAATGCTTCCGATGAGCACAAATGTTTTAACCGAAGCTTTCAGGGCTGTAAATATGATTTAAAATGAAGTAAGGGAACATTTCTAAAATGAAAGACAAAAGAATTCTTCACCGAAAAGCAAAGAATCACACACATTTCCTCACTGAAAGAAAAAAAAGATAAAATTACAGAAACTTATATCTGCTATTCTATTGCTAAAGATGACACTGCCTTTGCTAGTCCCATCTTCTCTAAGGCATTTTCAATGCCTTAGAATACAGCAGTAAAAAAGGATAGGTGGAGCTGGATAAACTAAATGGAAGACCAGAATCTCATAAAAGAACTAAATGTTCTCCAGACACAGTTGTGAAATTTCTGTGCTTATGTGTGTAACAGAAGACAGGCTCCAGAATTTCTAGGAAATACCTGGTAGAAAGCTTAACTGGCTTCACTTGGTACAGTGACCTAATCAGTTGTTTGTCAAATCTGTGTTTTCATTTCAAGTTGACATTAAACTTCAAGTTGAAAGTATGGTTGAAGCCTACAGAAACTTGTGGTGAGCTAGTGCAGCAGCCAGAGTGTCTTTGTGCAACTGGAAGCCAGACCTCAGTACCGGAGACTTGGGTTGGTCTGTGACAGCTTCAGAAAGGGCCTCACTTTGCAAAGACCTTAATTTTTCTAAATACCCTTGACTGTGAATGAACTCATGGCTATAAAGCTTTGCTTTAAAAAACTCAGTGAAATTTCTGTAAATTCTCAGCATTGGTCTGATCATACTTCTGCATTTTCCAAGTTCTCCCACTGAATTAAAGACCCACAGAGCAACTCTGGACAGCCCAGCCCCAGAAAGATAATAATACTTTCTTTGTAAGGTCCTGCACTACCCGCCAACTTTCTTGATAAAACGTTTGTGACATATTGAATCTGGGATTCTCCTGTGAAACAGACCGTACAGGCTACTGGGTTAAGTTTTCCAAGAGTTATCTGCTCCAGCTTTGTTCTCCATGCCCCGTTTCCAGCATGGACTTGGGTGAATCCCAGCACTGCACAGTGCATACACAGCATGCAAGCGGCCCTTGCTCACCTGCGCTCGTGCAGTGCTGCATTTAGGTCACACTTCCCAGCTGTCTCACTCCTGTGACCACCAGGGTGCTGCTTCCATGGCCGAGTGCTAAACCTGGACAGAGCTCTGGCATCTCGGTGTGGTGATCCTGTTGTACCAGATCATGTTTCTCTGTTCTAACTCAGTAGACACGCCTTACCCTTCAGCTTGATGGGGATTTTTGTGCACTGCACACAGAGCAGAGGGTCTCCAGGCTCTCAGAGATCTGCTCTCAAAGAGCCTGGCCTGCACAACTGTTTAAAGGAAAGCAACACATTTTGCTGATGTCAAGTGTCACTTTAACAGAACTCAGTAAGTTGTTTGTGGATACACTGAATCTGTCAAAAGTATTCGCTAGCTCTGACTAAAATTGTCATGACTGGAATATTCACAGCAAAAGGTCAGGTCATTAAATCAACTCTCGTGCTCGTAACTCTCCCTTGTCAGAAGATTATATTAGTGAACATCTTTGTCACAGAATAAATTATTAAAAAAATAAAATAAACCCTTAATTTTCGCTAACAATTCAGTAAGTTAATAGATTGTACTTCTGTTGTTTTGCTGTGAGGGGCGTGGGGTATTAGTCAGGAATAATAAAGCAAATGAATAGTTTCTGCGCCTCTTTCTCATGCATGGGAAAGTTAAGAAAGAACATCCTTATTTATTGTTGGAATAACTTTTTTCCAAAACATCGTATTATTCATTCTCAAAATATCAGCCACATTAATTATCTGGAGACATAGAAGGGTTTCACATTCTTTGGATTACTACCTAACGTGACTTAAAAAAGAACAGTTTACTGGTGTTCTGTGGTATAAATATTTTGATTGGTAAGTCATGTAGATTTCAAAATTGAGCTGGTAACAATTCTTGTTTCCCTTCTGAAAAGTCCTGTCATGCTAACTGGCTAACAGCTAGGAATTCAGTGGGACAGAGGACTTCCTGGGATGCTGCTGGAGGGCAGTCTCAGGTGGCAGGAGTGAAACATGATGTGATTTATTCTCAAACACCAAGTTTTGGATTTGGGTACTGGCTGGTTTACAGGCAGATTTGGGTGACCTACCACTGTGGCAGCATGAGTGACGAGGAGACCTGCAGTAAAATGGGAATTGAATCAGAACTAAGATCTAACACAGATACTACTGCTTTCAAGAACAGGGATATTGTACAAAAACTAGCAACTATTTGCCTAAAACTGTGAGCTTGGTCTGATCCAACATTCGTTCCTCATGTGGTAAGATCTAAGATTTTACTTCAGTAAGAGTTGTCATCATTCAGGTACATGCCCTGAATGGGAACAGAGAGCATCCTACCAGGTAATCATTATTAACTTAAATCTATTTAAGATAATTTCACTCTTTAAAAGATAAATTCTGCAAGACTTAAGGCAGAAATGAAAATCCTCTGTGATATTATTTTCTGCAGTCCACATACTACACTTCCCATTCTGCTTAGGCAAGAGATTTTTATTCTCTTTTAGCAAGAATGCATTTGTGTTTACTACACATATATGTATACCAATATGCTTTTGAATAAAAAACAGCTTATCATCATCTTCTCAGTGCAGGAGTTGTAGATATGCAGACAGAGCCTAAAATAACCCAAAAACGTTTTTTCCCCCTGAAAATTGTGTGTTGCAAAAAGGTCTTCTTACTGTACTCCACAGAAAGTCAGCAAACTACAAATCCTTATCTGGCTGCACGTGATTCTGATAAACTCACTTGTCTTTATTTGTCAAACATATTGGCAAGAATCTCTGTGTCAATATTTATTAATAAAATCAGCTCCTGTGGAGAACAGCTGGTCCAGTTTCCTTCCTCTTTAGGCATCTGAATCATCCAAGCTGCTATTAAAGAAGACTCGAGCTACTCCTCGTTGTTTGATTTCGTTAAATAAATAAATGAATGTGCACATTAAAAACCTTGTAAAAGCCTCACTTTTCTCTTCTGCAGCACCAATAATGCAAATTTATCTATATTCTGTTTTAAATAAAGGTAGGTCTTTGAGGTAGTTATTTTCTTCACTATTCTATTGTTAACTTGAATATTACTCAACAACACACAGGTTTTTATAAATATTTTCAACTGCTTTCTCTACCTCGTCTGTGCTAGTTACCAGCTCTCCCTCTTCCTTATGAGCTCATCATCATGTGAGATTTTCTCTAGTTTGGTTTCTGTTTTCTCTAACCTCTTATCTGCCTTCTTTACATTGTCGTAATTTCATGGGTGATTCCATTTTCCTCATCTTCCACCATTTTCTCATGTAGTTTGGGAATATGCGTATTTTGATGCTGAATTGCAAAACTGAAGGAACCTTATTTCCGTTTCATTCACCAAGATGAAAGCTTTAATAATAATACTTTGCATTATTGCCTTACTTCTTCTTATCTCTTGTGTCTTCACTATTTCCTCCCAGACTCTTAGATGTCTATAAATACCCTAAGTAACTGAAGAAATTGCCATGCGTAGGTTAATTCCCGGATGAATAATGCTGGATAAGATGATGATTATTTAGACCCTCTCTTGAGTCTTTGAGGTTGCATTTGATTGATTTTCTAAGGTGCTGGAGAAATGGGGTGTATTGATCCTGGTCTGTGAGTCATGTAGGCCAGCAAACACAGTCCTTATGTTCAAAATCTGATGGCTATTGAAGTCCACCTTTATGCTTCATTCAAATTCTCTTCCATTTCTTTTTCTAACATTTGCCATGGCTGCCCAAAAATGTTAAAAGGTTTGTCCTTGTGTGGGGGTGCATATGGAGGTTATTGTTAATGTTCTCTTCGGGGTATTTTTGATACAAATATACCTGCTATCAGTATCTAACAGCTCATCTTTTGCAAGAAAGGGCAAATGACAAAAGAGTGAAAATGTTTCCCCTTTCTTACTGACAGGCCTCAGAATAAATGTAAGGGTCGTGCATGTGTCATCTTCGGCTATTTTTCATCACTGGTCTGCAAATTGGTTTATTGTAATAGGATACTGCTCTATTTATCTTTGCTCTTATTTATTACTGCTTTCATTTTTAAATCCTCTTTCTCTCTGTCAGGCTCCCTTAGTCCTTTAATGTTTATAGGAATAAATGTATGTTGACTGACTCACTGCACTGGTTTTTACCAGGTTTTCTGCTCTCTGGGTAGAATTCAATGCTGTTAGTCAGTAAGGAGGGTTATATGTTGGTAAATACTGGCACACGTGAATGTGCTGGTACTTAAATTCTTAAATAAGATGGCCTTTATCCCTTTAAAAGAAAAGAGATATTCAATATACAAGGCAGTTTTTGGTCTGTTGCAAATACTGATAGGACTATTTGGTCCCCAGTTATTGAGTGTAAAGGAATGTTTCGCTCTTCCTTACTGTGTTTCACCCCTCCTTACTGTTTTTCTTGCAGTGCCTGCCTGAGTCAACTTGAGGGAATCTGTCTGAATATTCATAGTAGATTCACTTTTCAAAACCCTTGCTTTGAGACATACGTCACCTGAATTATTAACCCAGAAGCACAAGTTAAAGACAGATCTTTCAAAAAGGATGTGCTTATGTATCCGCAATTAGTAGAATGGGGAAACAAAGGAATGAATTATAAGGAGCAATAAAAAATAGAAAAGCGTGATCATTTTGTTTCTATCTTGAGTTATGTGCACCTTCACAAGGTCCAGATTTAGTGTGAGGAGAGAAATGCACATCATTCTGTGCTCTTTCCTTCAGGTATCTTGGTTTGCACAAATCTGATTCCTTTGGGGCTGTCTTTGGAGTTTCTGAAGAGCCCGTGAAGCTCAGCAAAATCCCAGACTTGACTATTATTACTGAGACAATGTAACATTGAAACTTTCCTTCTTTTTCCCCTCAGAGTCCTTCCGGACTGCAAACCTGGCTGCCAGCTCTGCAGGCAATCTTTAGAGTTCCATGCTTTTGGGCTGGCTGTACATCCAGCAACACGGGGGACCTCCTTGGCACATGATCCATTGAGCCAGATTGGGAGGGATGTCCATGCTGGTTTGGGAGCTGGTGTGGAGCAGGGCATCCTCTCCTGGATCCCGCAAAAATAATTGAGATTCCGTATGTGGAGATAAATAGAGTTTCAAAACAATCCAGGAGTTCCTGTTCATGGTCACCCTTGGTCTGAGCCATTAGAGTATCCCAGACAAAGAAACAGAATTTTCCAGAATTCAGAGGCCTCTAGATCTTCACAAAATGCATAGTTGGATGCTTTTTAGTTTTAGCTGTAATTAATTGCGTATTATTTATGCACATACACATTGTTTATATGCATTATTTATAGGCAATAATGTGCATATAATTGCATATATTTCTTTGTGTATCTCATGCATACACTGTTATGAGATACTCAAACTGTAGTTTTATGGAAAAACAGAATAGGAATGTCTGTATCATTTTGAATTGAGTATTTGAAAGACGAGTCTTCAGTTTCTTCTCAAGAAGATGGAAACTCACTGAGGCTTATTAAGGGTTCCAGCTTCACTTACCTGACATTCCTTGCCTATGTCTCACCTTTAGCTTTATCAATGTTATTTTTAATAGGCTACATACAGTCTTCTTTTTTTTCTTCCACTTCAGCCAAGGGAGAGCAAGATAAGGCTCTAACTACCTTTTCAAGAATTAAAGAAATCACAGCTGCTTGCACGATATACCTTACTGTCACGGTAAGAGTTTTGGAGCAGCTGTAAGGGTGTCTTTACTGTATAAAAAAATGATTTTATACCATAAAGATTTCTGATTTGATTTGTGTCAAAATAGGTCTGCAGAACCAGAGAAGATGATGATACACAGCAAAGTCTTTACAAGCTTTTGATTGCATTGAAACCAGCCTAATCACTTAATTTAAGAAAACAGCAAAAGATTGGGAATGGCTGTAGACCCTTACAGCTAGGACAGATTTAGAATTGTAGGACATTCCAGAATTGTAAAGCAGTATGAAAGGAACTGCATATCTTTTGAGTGGGAGGTGGAGAGAGTAATATAGAAAATAAGGTTTGTAAAAGAAGGTAAATTCACTGCCACAGACACATGCTGCAAGCCTTCAGAGCAGGAGTTCTGAATTTGATGTACAGAGCACTGGGGAGCTGGGTAAGCTGTAAAGACAAAGATGGGAGGGTGAGTTTGATGCTGTGTGGAAAAAAAAAGGAAGAATGCTTAGCATGAACCTCTGGAAAATGTATCACTTCACAGGACCAGAATAGCTGAATAAACTAACCTTCATCCTAACCACAGGGCCTGGACTCATTTCAGAGGTGATTTTATGGTAATATAAACAGGTGTACGAGCTAGCTCGGATGGTGTAGTCCATTACTGCAAGTCACATATGTTAATATTTGAATTATTCCTTTTAACCTGACATGGGGTGATGCGTTGTTCTGGATTTACCTTAAAAATCCCAAGAGAACTTTGCATAATCTTACCTGTCTGTAGAGCTTATGAATGGCCATACACTGCATCTATTTTGGGTTGTGGGGTGACAAGGTATGGCCTCGGGAGTAGCTGTAGGTACTCTCTGACTTGGAACACCCAGACTTCGAAAGCAGCCTCCCTTCAGGTCTGCCTGATGCCGACACCAGGGTGCAAGTGCAGCGGAGCGGAGACTGGAGGCTCCAATTAGGTGCAGTACAGTTGCAGGAAGATGCTTGACCTGGCATGCCCTGTTTTTTCCCATTTTGAGAGCTGCTGTCTGTGTCGGGAATTGTCGGAAATTGTGTAAATTGTATTTACACAGTGAAATGGCTTTTCCATAGAAGCAAAAAGCAAAGAAGGATCTCTCAGGGATAGCAGTGTGCCTTCACAGCAGGGCTATGAATAGGTGACAGAGGGAAAAAAAGCAGTGAATGAAAAGACTCTGGTGGCTAGCAGAGCCTCTCGTTGGTTAAATAGTAGGATGAGAACAGAGATATTTGTCCAAGGACTGTTGTAAAAATATTTTCCAGAGTTCAGAAGAGCTCTTGCTCCTCTGAAAGAGCTAATGGAAATATCTCTTGGGATTACTTTATTTGTGCAGACTTTGCCATAAGAATTTCTTGTCTTTTTCCAACCAGCATCTCTCTGTCCTTCCTTTGCCTCCCTTGGCAAAGCACCAGACACGTGGCATAGGGTGACCATGACATACCAGACCAGAGGCACAGTGACCAGAGGCATTGGAGCAAGACAGAAGAGAGGAAACTTAAAAATGTAACTGCACAAACCTCACATTTAAAAATACTCAGTGAATTTTTTGCTGTAAAATGCTGCAGAATGATGACTGATTAATTCAGTAACTATAGTCCAGAATTGACCAAATCTGCTGCCATAGCTGCAAAATAAGCAGTGCAACAGAAGTCCATCATTCTATCGCATCCAGCTCAATGCATAACCCTCTGTCTGAGAGATTTTCCTTGCCAGACCCCAAATCCTTCCCTCTTGGACAAGTATAATGACTTTAGTGTACAATTAGAAGTAAAAGGCTCCTGACCAGTGATGTTTCACTTATGGTGAAAGATTTCCTTGTGGAGGAGAATTGTCCTGGAGTTAGGCCTGAGAAGCCATATAAAGAGCTTCAGTTAGGAGGTAGAGAAAGCAGGACCTTTCAGGAGAGACTTCCCATTTCAATTTTGGTGGACACAGAGAGAGAGAAAGCAAATTGGAATGTGTTTGCAAAGAAAGTAACAGCCGAGATCAGCTGGGAATGCCTAGTGCTTGTGTAGATGGAAATGCAAACTGGGAGATAATAGAGCTGGTAAAGAACTGTCCTGCTGTTTAGAAGTTGGGATTTTTTTCTTTTCTTCTTTGGGAGAAGCAACAGTTTCTTTCTAAGAAACTGCGAGAACAAGTACACAGGAGCAAGATCCCTGGATTCTTAAAAACGCCAGTTCATATGTTTTAGCTGCAAGCTTTTTGTTTAAATCAGTAAGTAGGTTTGGGGTATGAGCAGAGATTTTCCCCAAGATTAGGCAAGTAGGTGTCACGGTATGTTTCTTTCTTATGAAACTCATTCTGTAAGTGGTGGCCTGGCTCGTTCTCAAGTATCACATAGGAAAATTCTGCTTGTCCAAACACCCATAAATACACTCCAATATGTCAAGAACCACTCTCTCCCTATAACCTTATTCTCCTCTCACCTGCTCCCACTTGAGATTTTGTGAAATGGTCTTGCAAGGAAAGAATATTTCATTTCGGTTTAACCGTTTCAAGACTGTCTCTAAAGTGGAGGAGACTGCTGTCTGCCAGGCGGTGGAACGCTTGGTACGCTCGCTCCCCTGAGGAGCAGGGCCCTGGCTCAGCTCTGAAGCTCGCCAGCTCTCTGTGCCACTCAGACTGCATTTCACTTCATTCTGCAGAGACCTGGCTGCAGCCCTGGACTCCTTAGCAAGGTGAGTTGTCTGCTTTTAGATGGTATTCCTCGAGGAGTCATCTTCCCAAGCAGAAAGGAGTAGAGCAGGTGAATCAAGGAGAGACATTGAGGTAGACTTTCCAGGGACCCATCCTGCTCTCCTAAGCCAGTTGCCGCAGTAAATGCCACTGTTTGTCTCAGAGCTGAGCAGGGGAACTACTCCTACTTGAAAATCAATTCCTGGACCTCGATGGCACCCCATTAAGCAATGTGGGAGACCAGGCAATAGAGACATCATGACCGTGTTTTGGGACCAGCTAAGGAATAATGTCACTACAGTCACTGTGCTACTGCTGTTTCCCCTAATGGCCTACTGATTTAATAATGTTAATGGTCTTCTATCTAAAATAGGATTTACTGGCATTTGAGTCAGTTTCTGCTCAGGATGTATAGGCTGTGTTTTGGCCACTATACAGGAATTAGTAGTGGTTGCCTTCAAATTGATTCTAAAAATGGTTGTTCAAATTTTGCTTTTACAGATGAATTGCACCCTTTCGGAATAGTACAGGAAAGGGTACTAATCTAAAGCAACGTGTTTCACAAGTTAATGGCTTAAAAATGGAGGATCACAATTCCTTCAAAGCATTTTGTATTTTTGGCTGTCATTATGAAACATCCACGCAATGTAAAAGAAGCAAGAGAAGAAGTATTCCTATGCCTTGATTGTACACCAAGGTGACACCAATTTATTTCTCTACTTTGTTTAACTTTCTGCTTGCAGCAGTTAGTCTGACAATGTAAGGTTTCTCCATCAACTTGCAAAGGACGTTAATAATGTATTTCAATCACAATATATGCACTCAAAATATGTTCATAAATTAGTTCTGCATCGAAGTGTCAAGCCTCCTGCAATTATGTGCAGAAAGCTACTAAACCCAAAATCCCAGTAGCATTGGTTTTCATCTCTCTAGAAATTATTTTTATTCTACTGAAGCAAAGCATAAAATTGATAAGGCAAAGTTAAAAATAATTTTAAATTGAATTTTGTGTGAACTGAAACATCATATGTTAAATTACTTTACTCTCCTTTCCTCCATATATATATATTTAGCACCTACACAATTTTCTGCTGGCTGAATTGATTTTTGGTGATGGAAAAAATTGCGTTTGTTTAATTATGTTGAGAACCATTTCTGGTTTTTGGAGTAAGGCAAAGGATTCAACACGACCCTTTGTGCTGTTTGCTTTCTGTTTCTCCCTAGAGTCTTGACTTGGCAGTACTGTGAAATAGATGTCCAGTAGCATTTTGGTTGTCACTGTCAGCTGGCAGGCTCCTGCTCTGGTACGTTTCTGGCCTAACATTTCTCTCTGCAAAGCCACGACTGGCCATAGACTCTGGTTGTGGACAATGAGATGTGCTGCACTTTCATTTTGCTGTAGTAGGCTGTCTGTTCTCTGGGGGACTCCGTAGGGACTCTGTAGGAAGCTCTAGCCAATTTCCCAAAACAAACACACTTTGCCAGGGTCAGGACACTCTGGTGATGGAGATCATAGGGCCAAGGGGCTGTCAGGAGTGAGGTGGCCAGTGGATAGAGTGAATGTTGGCTGGTCCAAGGACTTTTTGTTGATGATAGTCACTATTCTTACAGGTCCCTCCATGAGGAAGTTTTGGATGTGAACAAGAGTGCTGATACCATCTTACATACAAGAGATCATTCACGGTGGGTCCAAAACTTCTATATGGAGAACTACAGTTTAGGAACTTTTCTGAAGCTACTGTGATAAATCAGCCCATTCCTATCACCAAAAAAATAGCCACTATTTTATAGAAACTTGAAAACTAAAGCTTCTATAACCATAGAAACAAATTCATCTTGATCTAGAGAACACTGCAATTACTGCAATAGTAGGATAAGTATAGAGAAGTATTTTATGTTGACTCTACTAGCAATTAAATAATTGCTGTACTTCACAAACTGTAAAGGCAAGTAGCAAACCATGCAAAGGTTTCTGAGCCTTACATTTATATTTCAGTTCTATTGTAATATGCTATGTAATTTTTTCAACAAAAATGGTTCGGTCAATCACTTCATTATTTACTATTGCAAAAGAATGAAAAAACTCAGCCCTGTGGTGTATGGTCCATCACTTAGCTGCAAATGGTTAAATTATACAGGCAAGACTGCTTAGTATAACCCTCACAGTCTAGAGGCCTTTTGCAGACAGCATTTCTGTATTAAAAGTTATGATTATAGCTCCTTCAGTTGAAAATGACTGGAATTAGTGGTCCAGATCATAAAAAATTTACTTAAGTAATAAAGCCATTGACCACAGGCAGAATGGATTTTTCAATGGCAAGTCTAATGTAGTGAAAAAATAAAGAAAACTATCTTTTCTAAGAGATTTTTAGATAGGATTGGTCCACAGCAGATGTTATCAAAAAAGCTCAGCCCAGAGAGTTTTCATAGAGGTCCTGGAAGCCTGTTAAAGATGGCGCTCCTATTTGAATTTGGCAATTTCTCACTGGATTTATTGCTGTCTCCCTAAGAGTCGGCATTCTGCTCTTCCTCTCCCTGTCGCATCCTTCCCCAGCCCCACAGTGCCCCTTGGCAGTGCCATGCTCAGGGGATTGTGTGCCCTGGCTGCCCACCTGCCCCTTCTTTAGCTTCCTCTTGTCTCTGTGTTTGCCTGGTTGGCTGGAAGCTGTTTGCATTGCTCTGTCAGAAGAATTCACTTTGCGCTTGCATGGGTGTCTTCTTGCTAATCACCGGTGCTTCGGAATTAGCTGCTTCTAAATGAGATGCCTACAGTGTGGTACTGCAGCCCTTGCAGAGTGCACTAGGCTCTGGTGATGGCATGTATTCCCCTGCCTGATGCCCAGGATCCCATCCAAGAGAGACTGATGGCTTTAGATGGGACCTTTGATGAGCACTGTCATAGGAAACTCAGGATCTTCTACGGTCATGAAAGAGAGGGAAAAGAAGATGGGATTCAGTAAGTACAGGAATGCCTGGCCACATGTGGAGTTTTATTGTGACAATGCTGAATTTTGTAATGAGAAGGGGGACAGATGTGTGACATGCATCTGTGTGTTTTGTCCATACATGTATGATATCTCAATCTTGCTGCTTCTTCTCTGAGTATTTCCCTTGGCTCTTTTCTCTCTCATCACCCAAATCTCCTGTTTTTCCTTCCCAAAATCTGGAAATACCGGTGAATCTCAGTAGTGAGCATGTGTAAACAAGAACGACAACAACAAAAAACCGAAACCCTAAAAACAGCAAAAAACCAAATTCAGTCCTGCCAAAAACAAATCAAAATGAGTGCTTTAAGAAAAATTCATATCTTCAGTGCACATGTTTTCATTTAGGACCCTAGGGAAAAGTTCCAGCTAAGACCCTCTCAAGCACAGAAGAATGCATGAAAGAAGGATCTATGTAGCTGATTCCTGAATCTTCAATAAGATGAATCACACCTTACAAAAGTTTTATTTTGCTTTATTGACTAGAAAAGGATCCAAAGTCTTTCTCTGCAAACCTTAAATGAGCCATGATATATAAGATTTCCTATTCTTCATTCAAAAGAGTGTGAAATGAGTGTAGATGGTCCATTGACCCTTGCATCTCTTGTCTGAAATGCAGAAGAGTGGGTCAACTCTGACTTAGCAAATTAAGTTCTTTCATCATACATCTTGCCAACTGGATTACTAAAACACTTAATGACTGCCAGTAATAAAAGCTAACAGTAATAAAAAGAGATTAAATACTCCAGATTTCAGCACAACTTTTGCCTAGGAACAGAAAAAGAGTGTCTATCATCGAATATACAAAAATATTTTTAATAAGGATGGAACACTAGCAGTTGGTAGCTGAAATGCATTTGAAATCCAAAATTAGTTGGATAGCAACACCAATAGGAAATTACACACTTGAACGCCTCAATTACAACACACTTCCCACTAGTTATATATCTCAAACTAACTGGTGCTTTACAAGACTTTAGACATCAAGAAGTGTCTGGATGAAGTGTCTGAGATTCAAAAGTTGCAAGCAATGGTACGGAAAGACATTGTTCCCTGTTAGTGCCATGGTAGATAAAAAGTCTTCCCTGTGCTCGCAACTAGGAAAGGTTTTTTTATGCTGTGTGACTTTCTGTAGAATTCACTAACATATAAAAGTTGTTTGTTTCCATTTCCCCACAAGAGTTGATAATCAATATTGAGAATTATAATGAACAGTATCAATCATATTACTGTTGCTGTTTTATTTTAATCTTTAATAACAAAGATAACAACAACCTAAATCTGCTGTAATGAGGAATGGAAAGAATTTTTGGGATGAATATTTAGGGAAAGAATGGAAGGGAATGCTCCTTTTGCTTTCTTAAATAAAGAACACACAGTGGCACCCTGAAGAACATCAGTGTTATGCAGAGCAGATGATGCCTGTGCATATATTCAGAATGGAACTGTAACGATCTCATCTACCACGTGTAAGAGATTTTTTGAAACCTTTCATGAGTCTGTAACATACAATCCCATAGAGGTGGGAGGCAGGGTTTACCTGCAAAATTAAGATTTTGGCTTTTAACATGGTTTGTGGTTTAATACAGAAGTCTGATTCAATATTAATATCTTCTGTGTTTCTACTAAAAAGATAGATTTGTGTCTCCATAGTCTGACATCTGACAATGTCTAGACGAATTTTTATGATCTGATTAAATTTCTCCCATATAATGGCTGAAATTTGATGTGTATACTGTATTAAATTTAAGCGAATTGTAGCCTGTCATAACTCAGCTGTATTTGCTTATCTAGTAGCTTCTTTGTAAGACAAATATAATAATTTTTTATTGCTTCTAATAAAACCTTTAAATTCCACTTTTTATATTTCTAGGTGACTGGCTGTTTCTGTCTGGGCTGAGGAGAGAAAGATGCCTCAGGGAGTGCTGAGGAAGTCTTGGAGTCTGAATAATTCTGGAGTCCTGAAGTAGGTAAAGAGAGGTCTGGGCTGGCTCAAGTAACTAGCACGGTGCAGCACGACTAGGAGGAAAAAAGAGCAGGGGACCAGCTCTTCCCAATGTATGGGTTAACAGGATGGTAACTGGTGTGGTGCAGCTTGTAGGACTTGGGGAAAAGGATGAAGAGGAGCAGGTAAATAGCCCATGTCACTTCCTTGGAGCATCCATCAGCATTTCAGATTTCAATGTTTTGCTTGTCTCCCATCTGTCAAAGGTCAGTTGGGAGTTTGCTGGACAAAGAAGATGACAGAAGCAAAAATAGTTTGTTTCTTCCACTTGAACACAGCATGTGCTGCCTGAATTGTCTTTACATCGTGCTTTTTTCTGCCGGTTGTGGCAGCCCTGGAGGAGTGTGCATGCTGGTGCACTTCTTGCCTCCATGGCCAAAACCCAAATCCAGTGGAGGCAAGACAGTTTGTGCTAGCTCCAACAGATGAGACTGTCACAACATCTTGCAGTGAGTGACTTCTTCTTGGCTTGACTTCTTCTTATCACTCCAGCCACACAAGCATAGTTCAAGTCCTGAGTCTTGACAAACCTAACAACTAACCCATAGGACTTACCAGAGGTTTCTGAAGGAGATTCATCTGCCCTAACTTTGGCAGCCAGAGATAGACTACTTAAACTGGTCCTCTGCGTTATTGTTCTGTGTCCTCTGAGATCAACAGCAATTCCTTTACTTGTTCACCAAGGCCTGTCCCATCCCTCATCCCTGTCTTTTCTGGGCCTATAACCTATTATACCAGCAAAGGGACACACAATTCATGAAAGTGTAGGCCAACAAAAGCTGCTCTTCACCCAGACCAAAGATACTCCCTTCACATCAAAACCAGGGAGGTGATGAATTCTCAGAGAGGATAGCCAGCAGAGATATTTCTTCACTGTCTCAGACTGCAATTCAGCAGTGTAACTCTTGCTGTGTAATTGAGGTTGGACATAGGAGTAGCTAAGGTGAAAGACATGGGCTCGGTCCAGATTCAATTCACTGCATGAAACTCTTTTCAGAATATAACATGACTGGTTCTTTGTCTGTGTCTGCACTTGCCTTCTTGCAGATGCTGCTGTAAAACTGCAAACTGCAAAGTGATCCTCTTCCCTTGCAGGAGAGCACCCTATTTGCATTTGTGACCCTGAGCATCTTCTTAGGGGTTTTTTTTTCCCATTCAGAGAGTCTGATTCTCAGGAGCCCACCTCTCCCCCAGTGGACTCCATTCTCATTTTCCTTCTGTCCCTTGGTGTTGTCCATGGGCAGAGGCATTTCCCAGAGGCCCACAGAGTGTCTGTTGTTTGCTGCATGGCCATGTCTTGGCAGCCACAGAACACCCTACGGCTCTTGGTCGTGCCCCCAGGGCACTCGCCACAACCTTGCCCAGTTTGTAGACCTGTGTGGGGGGGACCCCAATGTCACTGAAGTGGTACAGTCAGTAGAGTCTTAATCACCCAAGCAGAAGCTGCATGAAAGATGCTCACCTTAGAATCTGAGTAGGCCCATTACTCCTAGATGTAGTTGGGAATGCAGGAGGCACTATTTGAGAAAGACGACCTCTGAGAAGGTATTTGGCTGATGCTTGGTGTTCCGATGGTTGAGGCAGGTAATTGGAAAGCAAGTGAAGAGATGGTCAACTGTGGTGAACACTAAAAGAAGAGAGTGTGTATGTAGCCTTCAAAATGAGAGTTTCTACTCTGTATTACAATACTGAACTCAGAAACATCTTAGTAAAACTTCATGCCCCAATGAAGTTCCAATGCCAGCAGCTTTATGAGAGAGCTCCCTTCTCCCTTAAATCAAGTTAATATTTCTTGGATGATTTAAGGAGGTTATCAGTGCTCCAATGGTTGTGTGAACTTTTAATACTGTGAGACTTTTCTGCAATGGCATCTGTTTTTAAACTGCATTTGTCATACATTTTACAGGAAAGCAGCATTCCACAGGTATCTGTCCCATTCAGGCACACTTTGGTGTTGCAAGGTTTGGTAATTTCTATGTTATGTGGGTGATTTAGACACAGTTTGTCAAGTTACTGGATTTGTCCAAAGGGAAAACATTTAAGAAGGCTGTTTTGAGGATGTAATTTTACAGCTGACCTAACAATCTAAGACTGCTCTTGCTGCTGTAAGTGGGAGTTTCTTGGCTAGAAGGGCTGGGGAGGGTGAAGCTGCCCCTTTTGATGGCAGGTCAAAGACAGTTTCATCATTTCTCTAAACTTAAATGTACAGATGAGAAGAGTAGACTCAGCTTCTTTGGCCTGGTTTATCCCTGGTTTATTCACAGTCAAAGCATGACGGGATTTCTTCAACATTGTGCTCTATAGACAAAAATAATGTGCAGAACTACTCTTCGTTATTTTTTTCTTCTGGGACTTCAGGTAGAATTTAATTTTATTATTAACATCATACTAGTTGTAATATCTTGATAGTTTTCTGCCCTGGTCTGTGTCTCAAGAGCTCTTGTCTGATCAAAGTTCTGTACAATACCAGCATTCTTTTACCTGTGTGTTATTTATCACACATAATGGAGTTCCTGGTTAGTTAGGTGGACTAGTTATGCCACTTAATAGGCTTCAACCATTCTCTTTTTTTCCCTCTAAGAGCAGCTTTTACTTCTAGTGCATGAAAAAGCCTATGCTAGGTGTTATGGCTATGTGATGAGAACAGACAGTGATCATATGGACTTCGTTGTAATTTATGTGTGAAATATAGTCCCTTTTTAAAAATATATTAATATTCTACTCTTCAGGATTTGAAATTCTGATACTGAAACTGAGTGGCAAAATACGGCAGCCAAAACTTCCTGCTTGCAAATGTCTGGTTTTGGACTAACAGAGGCAAAAGTACTTGTTTATCTTTCTTTCAGATGAAGGCTTACATGATTGCCCTTTTTTAACTTTCTTATTATTCTCGTAAATGCATTTCATGTATTGAGTTTGTATACTCTTCATTTTTCCTCAAACTGTGTTGATTTCTCACTCTTTTCCTGAAAAAAATTACTAGAGCCAAAGCTAAAGCAGAAGAGAAGAGACAAGTTATATATTAGCTATTACAAAATACTTGATTTGAAGAGGAAAGTGTTTCTGTTTTATAAGGCATGATTAAATTTCTTGTGATTCATTTTCAGCCTGGAGCTTTTTAACCAGACCGATGAGAAGTCTGACTGAATGCCTTCAGTCTCCTTACAGGATAAAATAGCATCTCCAACAAATGTGATAGAGGTCGTCTGCAGCCATCCTACTGTGCCACTGCAGAACACCTTCTGTGTTAAACAGAGACTAGTTCCATTGCATGGTCCCAAACACAAGCTAAAGCCTTATTAAAAGAGAAAAACCCAATTGTAAATAAGTTCTATATTTTAATAAATTGTTAGGTTTGGGAAGAAGAATTAACTTACTTACTTTTTTTTTTTTTTTTAATAGAGTTACTCATTCCAAGCACTTCAACAGAACAAGAATTAAGAGAAGTTCTTGGCTTCAAGCTTGTTATCAAGGAGGAGTATTTCAGGTATACACAAAGGGACGATAAATACACCTAAAATTTCCCTCTAGGTGAAGAGCATTTTCCTACTAATTTAGTATTTTCCTGCTAATGAAGAACTAAGGGGTTTCTGCGCATCTCATTTTTCAGCCTGTAAGTCTGATTACTCATAGCAACCCCAAGAAACCAACAAACAATGAACACAGGGAATGCCTGTGTTCTGTTTCCAGTCGTGCCTTAATTTAGAGATTGTAAGGCTGTTTATAAACCTTGTTAAGGATATTCACAGAGGTGCACACAGTTAAACAACCAAGGTTATTTCCATTGTCCCAAAGTTTTTTTCCTCCATAGACTGTCACAGTTGTCTGGAAGACTTAAATGCTGGGCCATAATAAACTATTTAAACTTTGGGAACCCTTGGCTGTTAGTTCAGTGTGGTGGTGACTGGAGAAGCAGTTCTTACCTGCATTACCAATGGGTACAAATCATTTGCAGACACTGGAGTGGACGGGGAAATCAGTACTAAAGTTATGAACCAGAAGGAATATCTTGTGTATTCAGCCTGAAAGACAGCCCAGATGTGTGCGAGTTGAGTCCGTCCCACTCTGGGTACCATTCTCAACTTCCAAAGTATGGGTTTGTGCATCTTCTGATAGCCATCCTAGCTTATAAACTTTCTGTTATATGGATGGGGTTCTATGACTATGCTGTCCAAATATGCTGAGACATATGCTCCTGACACTGTGCATTTTGTCTGAATTACAGACTGTTGTGATGATGAGCCATCTCTCTTTCTCATTCCTATGCATCTTCTTTCTCTTGTATGAAAAATACGTGCACAGTGTCCATGGTATGCCTATTTGTCTAACATGCAATGTGAACATGGTTGTATTTTTCATCTTATGTTGCTGTTCTGGTTTTGAGAGGTTCCTGCAACAGCCACAGTTAACTTCCTCCAGAGAGCGTGGAGCATTTTCCTCTGGATCCTCCTAGTTTCCTCCTCCTGAGCACATCCTGAATTCACCCTAAACCAATCTTGAACAGTTGCTTTCAGCAAGGTGGGAAAGGGAAAATACCTTGTACTCATTCCACTCTTCTGTAATAGCATTTCCTTGTCCTTTTAGGACTTTTCCTCCTGGTGTAGCATCCCTTGCACTGTGTCCCAGCCTTCTCTCTCTATGAACCAGCCAACAGGTTTTCAGGAGTATCCACCTTCAGCAGTCAGACTACGTCTGCAGTCATTATCTCCGTGACCTGCTCTGTCCTGGCAACGTTTTTTTCCCAAAGTAGGCAGAGAAATGCATGGACAGGCAAAGAGGTTCACATTCCTTCATTGTCAGATGAGGCCAAAGAATGTCTTGTACATGTCACTAAAACACCAAGGAAAATATTTGTACATTTGGGGTTTTTTTGAGAACTTGACTTTTCTCTTTCAGGTTGGCGGGTTCCCTCCTAAACAGTTGCCCTTTTACCATTAATATACTTAGTCTTGATGATCCTTTCTGATAACATATTGAAGTCTGAGAAACATAGGCTCTGGAGCAACCCATATGGACTAGGATTTATTTGGATCTCAGATCTGGAGGCAAATGACTGAGCCTGGAGTTGAGCTTAAGTCAACACACCTGCGTGAGGATGCAGTGACTGAATTACCTGAACACTGGGGGATTACTATGGATGTTTTGCCTACTTTTAACTTGGTGAGGAAAAAGTACATGCTTACCCTTGAAGGCAAAGTTATTCCAGAATATAGAAGCAGGGTAATGTCAAAGCTAATGCAGGGAAATGTCAAATCTAATACAGGGAATACTGGTGAAAGTCAAACTCCAGAACAGGAAAAACTCAGCAGACAGACACCACAATTCCAAGAATGGCTGAGGAAAGCACTGGAAATGTTTTTAAAGATGGGCCATAGAACTGACTGTTTTTTTCTTGTGCCTTATTGGGGAGTGTGGTTTGATATAAATTACTTTTTATGATAACCATTTACTGACTCTTCAGAAGCTGTGGCATTCGCCAATACATCAATTGCGAAGCTGAGCATTGCCACTGCATACAGGCCTTAGGGACAAATAAATGGACAGGGTAGTAGGAGTTTTGGGGCATTAGGCATCATGAAAAGTGGAAGGTGCTTGTTGATTTTATGCTTAACACTCATGCATGTACTGTGCTTGTTGTCTTGCCACAGAGGCCTTAAGGATACCTGATGTCGTTCTGCCTTGTTTCAAGGAAGAGATACAGCTCTCTGAAAACTGACTTGTGCATGCGGTAACAAATGTGCTGGGAAGGGGATGTGTTTGCTCTGCTGTGGTCAGACTGTTCAGACTGTGGGGCACTAATGCAGGGGAAGCTCAAAGCTCCATCCTTTACTGTGCCATGATGTATCCTGGCCATCCCTGACCAGAACATGTGAATAAGAGTTCATGTGATACACCATGGCTCAAGAATTCCCTTTAAAATTCCCTCCTTGTGCTGGACCTTGGTTTAAATTTATATCAGAACAGAGGTGTAGGGGAATCCACGATTATAGGGGCAGGTGTGAGAGACTAAAATGGTTAATGGCTTAAACATTGTTGAAATCATCGAAGGACTTTTGCCCACTGTAGCAAACTGCAAAGAAACAGGAGTTCATCTTTGACCATTGAAGCTCACCCCTCACCTAATATGCCTACTAACCGGAATTTGGACTGTGATGGGAACTTAAGATAAGGAAAGGGGATACTACTGTCCAGTCATCCCAGTTCCAGGGAGGAGAATGCCCTGTGTCTCAAGCAAGGTTTTAGTCTTATAAATGTTTCTAGAAAACTACTAGGTTAACAGTCAGGAACAGTCAAGAACGCCCTTGTATATTAGAGGGGATTAGAAAGGAACACAGCAAAGCAGTTGTGCCACTGTGTAAATTGATGGTTTGCTCCTATCTGAAATGCTGTTTTGTTTCCTTTCTTCCGCTTCAGAATGGGTGGTACCAATGGAAAAGTTATAAAGGTAGACCACAAGGGTGATGAAAGTATGGAATGTATTCTGTGCAAGGAATGCCCAAATTGACTGGAAAAGAACTATCGGGAGGGATGAGATGCTACAAAAGTCTCTGAAATCATGACTAGCATTGAAGAAACAGTCCTTCAGCGTCTGCTTAGTACAAAAATGAAAGGCACCGAGAGAAACTAGTTGGTGTATGCTCAATAGAAGAGAGTCCTTGGTCTGGTTCTTCCCACATGCACAGGTGGCAGACATGTGGCCACCTTAGAACTTCAAGGAGTTCAAATGGCAACTGAACACAACTCCCAGAAGAACCCATGACAGCCATTAAACACATTAATCCCCTCTGGGTCAGTAAAATCCTTATTCTTCAAACTGCCGGAGGGAAGATATTTGTAATGTACAATGATACATGTTTTTCTCTTTGGGTTCTGGCAGCTGGCAGTGATAGGGTACAGATTCAGAGAGCCCCTTGTTCTGACCAATACAGCCATCCTGACACAAGCTTTCTGCAAATGTGGGCTTGTGGAAAGAGAACAGAGAGGAACAAGCCACCAAAAGGGAAACTGTCCTCCTGGCTTGGAGAAATGGCTTCCTCGAGGAATCACCAGAGGCCCTTTGGACATCCAGTGTAGCAAAGATTAATCGGGAATGAAAATGGCAAGATAGATTCCATTTTTCCATACAATAATGACACATTAAAAAATAAAAGTAAAATAAAGCAAGCTGCCACAAAATATCTCCTTTAACTAGACTCTTCATTCCCTTTATGAGAGTATACAAAAGATACAAAAAGGACTCCTGTGAAGGCAGCACAATAGAAGCGTCTGCTTCATAAGTGCTTGTGCAAAGGACAAAGTGTTTTGTGAATATTAGGCCATTTTTCATTACAAGTGATGTGAAAAGGGCCCAGAGCATATATAAGAAAGCTCCCTCCTATCCTGCACACGCTCCCCAGATGAGCTACTTGCAGTAAGGAAACAACAATATTGTGTTGTCTTTAATAACTGGGATTTTTGCAGTCAATGAAAGCAACTGGGGCAAAAATTACTAAAACAATTGGGCAGACCGAGGCAGAAGGATAAGCTATTTTAATCTATTTTCATAATATACCTTATAATCTGTTTAGGTGTTTACCTGGGACTCACGGACTGTTGATCTGCATGAACTCCTGTTGTGCTTTCACACAGGAGAGTGGAAGTGGTATGTGTGTAACTGGACATGGAATGTGAGCCTACTACTTCCACATGAACTGCATGTGTTAGTACTTACACAAATCAATCAGAAGTCCTTAGGCAGAAAGAGAGAGCTGGAGATACCTGGTCCAACTCACCTGGTCAGGCAGGGTCACCCAGAGCAAGTTGCCAGAGACTGTGTCCAGTCACAATTTTGAACCTCTTTAAGGATGACAACTCCACAACCTCTTTGGGTAACCTGTTCGATCACGCTTACAGCAAAAAATATTTTCTTTTGTTCAGAACGTGCACAGATTGCAGATCCTGGTGTCATGTCACGGGTTTCTCTGCGTTTTATGTGTGTTTTGAGGCAGTGCATTTGTTTTGTATCCAGGTGTATAGATGTTTCAAATACAAACACTTATGACTGAGCTATATTTAGCTTCTGCATGTGTCCTCCTGTTGTAAGTCATCAGGGAACAGATAGTAGGAGAAAAGGCTCTGAGTTTTTGTGTGCAGCAGGTAACTTACCACCTAATTTCCAAACTTCTCTTTTATCATTCATCTGCCTGGAGATTGATAATATATATATGATCTTCTCAATTCTAAGTTTCTTTCCCCCCTTAAACTTTCAAGTTAGTAAATTATGCTTAGTTTTGGTTTCACTCCCTTTTGAAAATAATGTGCAGAGAAGTGATGGCTATGTCAGAATTAAGTAGTGATAAAAATGCTTATCCCACTTGCTTGGTTTTCTGTGTTGGCTTGAGAAATTCAGCTGTGGTGTGCTGGTTTTGTTTCTGACACTGCCTGCTCAGTGCAGGCAGGTAGCCAGGGAGCTCCATTTCTATGAAAAGCCAGGTCAAATACAAGCAGGCAAGTCTCTCAGAGGTAAGGTAGTAATTATTTCTTCCAATGACTGGGTCTCATAATTTTCTCAGCCACCTTTCTGAACTCCCACGTCAGCACCATTGGTCTTGGAACGACACACTTTGTTCTTGAATCATTCTATACTGGCAAAATTTAGAGCATTTACTTATATTTTATTTTAGACACAAAAATGGTCCTTCATGCCAGAAGTGTGGTCTCAAATTTACCATCTGTGCTGAGAGTGTTGAGAATATGGATTGACCTTTGGTTTGAAGGTCACGTGGAAGCACAGTGGGTTTAGTTCCTCACATATTTCTCAAAAGCTGCAAGTACCCTGTTCTCAAATATTCTTATGCAAATAGGAAAATGAATTGCAATCTGCTGCAGGGTTTGAAAGGGTGGTGCAGGTTTACTGATGGGTACGAGAGCTCTTTGCTTGTTTGTGGTGTCACAAAAATGAAAGGGTGCATCAAATTCAAATAAGTTTCCTACATAAATGAAAGAGAACAAGATATACTGCAAGGCAGCAGTATAGTGCAAGTGCCCAGAGTGTTCTACCTTTTGCTTTTGATATCTGGATAAGCAATCAGAGCCTTCAGGTCTGACAGGCACCTATGCTGAACACTGTATGAACCGAATATTTTAACACAATCGTGGACAAATGAGGGCAGGAATGGTCCAGCATTTCTAAAGTTTCTTTTAAAGCTTGTTAAATTTAATTCCATCATCTCTGATCACAAACTTTAGTGCAGGATCCTCCCAAAGCAGACGAAGAAGTGTGCAAGGGAGAACGGGAGAACACAGTCCTGTTCACAGGACTAGGCTGATTCTGGAGCTACAGGTGATACACTCCGCATGTGAAGCCTTAATTCCACCAAAGGAAGTAAGCATGAGAGGCATCAGGAAGAGCCAAACCCACAGCTCCAAGCAAGTCAGCTGAAAAGATCTCTTGCATGCCAGCCTTGATGGCAAATGGGTGACATTTGCTGCACCCTTGGCTGGACACAGACAGAACCCCAGGTGACATTAAGAAGTGTCACTGCATCCAAATCCCAAGTGCTTCTGTAAGACAATTCAGGAACATTTGAAAGAACATGTGGGTTTATTGCTCCTTTTACCGTTGTCCTTACACCCCATGGAAGGACAGTTTCTCTGATAGATCTCCTGGTGCTGTGTGCTGTCTGGGTAGAAGGATCACCCAGCTCTTCCCCCTCAGCATAATGCAGTCTTTCTGCCTTTGGATGGACTTTTGGTGAAAGTTTCCATCTCCAGGTGCATAGGAGCCCTGATATTTTGTGAGATGATGTTTACTGAGACCTCCAGTAAATTCTCTGTATTTTGTGATTTAAACATGTTCCATACCTAATATTTGAAGGTGGGAGATTTCTTCTTCTGGCAATGGTGCTAGTCACAACTTAAGCCCTGTTTTTCTTTGGGACAAGTATGCGGGCCAGACCTTTTGCATTCTCTCTCCAAATATGCTAGTGATAGATTTAAGCTTCTGTTTATCATTTGTTTCTTGGATTCCAGCAAACAGTGCAGGGAAATTGTTTATACTGCCTGAGGGCAGAAGGGGGAAATGGGTGATTTAGCCAGGAGCTATAGGCCAAGGAATGACAAGGAGGGAGGCATTCCAGTATCTACTATATAGCATAAAACTGAAGGTTACTTCATTTCTGGTGGTGGAGGAGAAGTGCAGACTATTGTAGTGGAAGAAAATGTAAGAATTTTAGTGTGAAACTATCTGCACTTGTGTGACATTATCTTCAGTAACAAACTGTTGTGTGTTTGGTATTATTAATATAAAATTTTAATTTAAATCTTCTAACTCATAAATGTTAATAGTCTAGAATAGTGTAGAAACTGCAGGTGCATTTCCAGCTCCAGGAACCTGGGCTGGAGGTGCTCATGCAGAACTGGAAGACGACCAGGAATACAGGTAGGGGAATTAAAACACTAGTTAGTGCTTGTCTGCCAAGTTATTTGGATAATGGGTGGTTCTGCCTCCCATTGCTGTGGCAGTTATCAACCCTTACAACAAAGCATTCGGGTGTCAGTGAATCTGTTGAAGCTGACGGAAAGCAGAAGCCTGCGTAAGAGCTCAGGACATGGCAAGTATTGGCTTTGCTGTATTTGTTGACGCAGGAAGAGGTTTCTACACACAAAGAACACATTTCATCTTAGCTCTTCTCTACTTAGAGTACGGACAAATGCTTGTTTATTCCACAGTACAGGAGGATAAAATTAATTTAAATGCTCTGGCTTGAAGTATTTCAGTTTATTTTAATGCTGAGAGGCTATCATAATCCTACTTAAAAAGCGAAGGAAGGACATGAAATGTTGTGTTCTTGGAAAAAGTATTTTCCCTCTGGTCTGGCAGTTTCTCCCTGCGAGCCGAGTCCCACACACGTTTCCATGATCAATATGTCAAGCAGAAGAGAAGAGAAAGTAAGTGTGGGCGTGTGTTGAAGGCACATGCACTTGACCTTCACCTGCCATTCACAAAGTATTCTTTCTTTCCCTTCTTGCTTGTGTTTCCATAGGGTCTGAAAGGGTGTTCTCGAGTAAGGCAATGCTTTCCACTGCCATTGCTGCTGTAGTTCCATGCTGCATGCACACACATTGCTGTCACTTTCTCTCCAGGCTCTACCAATAATATCAATGAGTTACAGGGCGGAGCTCACAGTCACAAAGCTGTTTTAAGCCCTTCTAAAGGGACAAAGGTGATGAGAAATTCTTTTTCATAGGTGATGACAGAAGTCAGCTAGAGCCAGCACAGTGTGGAGGCCCATATACAGGTGACCGATGTAGGGAACTGCAGAGGGGAGATCAAACCAGCCACCTGGTGGAGTAGAGGTTGATTCTTTCCCAGCTAAACTCAATTGCCTGCAAGAGGACCAGGTCTGTAACCAGATTAGTAACCAGAGGGACCCTGACAGTAATTTCTGACCGTGTGGCCAAAAGGCAAGCTTTGTCTGTATACTGAAAATTGCTGCTTCCAAATTGAGGTAGCTGCTTCCAAACTATGTCTGCTTGACAGTGACCCTGGCAAGAGTCCTAAACACTTATGAACCCAGGCCACTCACATGTTGAAATTGATCCTGCGTCCTTCATGGTCTCAGTGGAACAGAGTTTTGGGCAGCTGGACACAGACACTGGGATACAGACGTGTCGTGGTTACTGCTAATGCCCTAACAGCCTGTGGAAGCACCTCATAGCAGAAGCACCACTGATGTCTTCCAGGCCCTGTGCACCTACTCTGACCTCACTTTCCCCCCTCATCTCAGCAACAGACACTATCAAGAAGTACACAAAGCCATCTGTTGCCATCACAGCCCTAGCAAACACTGCAACAGAAGCCACGACATCATCATGCCTTAACCCTAAGAAGAGTCAGGAAATAAATCTGTTTTCTCTCCTTTTGTCCATATTCTGACATATGCAACCTCAACCTCTCCTTACCTTGCTGTCTCCTATTACTGTATTTTTGACAAGCATTTTCTTACTGCCCACCTCCATTCCTACTTTTCCATTAGATTCTTCACTTTTCACTCTCCACCTGCTTCCAGCAATTCCTCCCCACTGCTGTTTGCTTTCTTCACACATTTTCTGCAATGCCTCTCCAAACTACGTAACAAAAGCAAATTCACAAAATATGTCCTGTCCCCTCTGTGCAAGACAAGATTTGCTTGGGCTATTGTCAGCTTGTTGAGTTACTTGTGCCCAGATGGACCCCAGGATACTTTGAGTTCTGCACCTCTGACATTGCTTCATTGTACCCTCTGATTGCTATTGCAGCCTCCTCTGCAGCTTGTCTTGCCTCAAAGGCTCTGCCACAGCAACCAACGATTTTGTGTGGCCTCTGCATAGAAATTTCAGCTGCATTGTTCAGGGAAACCCACCTCTGAGCCTTGCCTTCCCCAGACTATGAACCTGCCACATCATCCAGACAGTGCCACAGCTGGCTTCTGGATGATGAATGGCACGTAGACATTCTCTCTCTGGTATGCCAGGGCTTCAGAAGTTCCACAAAGTCCAGATAAAGCTGGCTCTGACCCTCAGTAGCTTTGGGCTATGGCTGGAGCTTAGAATATCACCTGCCTCGACTGGAGAAGAGATGCTAAATAACCTCCTGCCTTTGGGGTAACCCTGAGCAAAGTAGGGGTGCCTGATGGATTCAGTCTCGTTTGGGAGATCAGTGCATCCATCTGAGTTTGTTCCCTGTGCTCAGAGGGGACAGCATCTTGGAGTTATATCTGGTCACTCTGAAATACTCTTCAGCAGGTGTTGCTTCATCTGCTGTACTTACTGTAGGAGTCTTCATAAAGCTGCAGTGCAGCTCCCACCAGTGGGATCCCTGTTACAGGACTCAGGTTACTTTTAGTGTGATTCCCCTTACTCCATAAATTTTTATTTTCAGAGGTAGTGGCAGGAAATCGTTACAAATTAGTTCAGCAGTTAGGCAATAAGAAGAGAACTTGTTGTGAGCCAGGACAGTTCTTTAAGGTAGAAAATAATTCCATTTATCCAGTAAACTTAGTAGCTCATATTTTAATCTTTTTGCTTGAAAAATACTGTCATGTTCAATGGAAAATAATGCATATTAAAATCACTCAGCAAAAAAAAAAGTTAGTTTTCAATGATGTTTTCTCCTGCAAGCAATGTTAAGTTTTTTACAGGAAAATGAAAAGTTTGAGGGGCTTAGATTAAAGGATTTTCCATGAAAGCCTGAAAATCAGGAGCGAACATTTCCTTAATGTACTTTCAACAAATGAAAGTGAATAAGCAAACACCCAAGACAACCAAACTTTCTGACAGAAAACTTTGGTGGCTGTCAGTACCAGAGGCCATATTGGTAGACAAAGGTAAAAAGATTCATTAAAGCTGCTGAATCAAACCATTAGTAGTGATATCACCTACAAATCTTACCTCTCCTCTATCCTTTGACCATTACAGCCAAAACCCCAGGTATTTCATCATTATGGGCAATGTTGTCTTAATGGAGTTTGATCTGTCCTCATTTCTTCTATTCTCTTTGCTTCCCTCTTTCCTGTTTCTTGTCTCTTCTCCTGTCACCCCTGCATTTCCTCTGCTGCAGCACAGTTTATTCTCTCCCTAAAACAGATTTCAACAGAAACAGCTTGTTATCCCTTAGTAAAAGAGTTATATGCAAGTATATTGCCCCCTGAAGTCATAGATGGGTGCCAGATTTGGAGTCTTTAAAGAGAAACTCTTTTCTCTCAGATGCACCGTTATTCTGTTATATCCCCAGATTTAGTTTATAAGGTAGCTCCCATGCCTGAATAGGATATGCTCTCATACCTACAAAATCTGTGTGGTTTTTATTTTTAAAACAAAGCTTGAATTCTGCAAAATGCACAGTTCAAGCAGGACAGATTTCACTTACTCATATAAGCGACATTTGAGTTAATGCATTAGGCACAAGAAAAGAATTAGGATGCTGTACTTCTAAATTTGCCTCAGTCCCGAAAATGTTAGGCATGTGTCATTCTGGCAAGTAGTTCACATCTCTAAGCTATTTCATCTCTAAAAAAGTGTTTTATCTCTACAGTGCTTCTTAGCTACTGCATGGTGTTGGTTTAGAAAATAAACAGCATTTATGTAGGGGCCAGGTACCAGAGCTCATAACTTGGGAAAGCATCTCTGTTCTACAGGAGCCTTTAGACACCTGCCCCACTGCTGTCTTGATTCAGTGCACAAATGATAGATAAGAGATAGCAATTCAAAACTCTTGGTTTATTCTGCATATTCTTCTGCAAAGTGCAGGAGGCCTCTCCTGTGGCACCTGCAATGCACGTACAAGTTGATCCAAGTCCTTGTATAGTGGTTTTTTTGGGGTTGTTTTTTGTTACAAACCCAGAAAGCTAAGGAATCTATGAAAAAGAGGGAAAGGGAAAAGGCTGTATGCATTTCTTCAAGTGGTTGTAAACATTTATCTATTCCATTTGAGGAAATTAGTTTCCTTGAGTTCTCATAAAAAACCATTTGGATATGATCACAGTGTCCTAAGGAAATCTGCAATGTTCCTTAGCAGACGTTAGACAGCACATACATGGGACAGCTCAGGCTGCCTGGCTTTGTACCTTGTGCAATCACCTGTTACGCCAAGCATCTTTCCATACCCATACGTCCCAATGCATTTGGGAAAAAATTCAATTCACATTCTTGGAAGTGAAACAAAGCCAGTCAGACTTTAGCTTGTATTAAATCCCGTTCTGTTTCTTCCTATTGCCCCATGTACCTGCTTGTTTCACAGTGCTGTGCAATATGCTCAACAGCTCCTTGGCGATTGTCTTATCATTTGGTTCCAGAAAGTCTAAAGAGATCTGTATAGTCCAACATAATTTTTATCTGTTTCCTCCTACTACAGAAGAAATATCTCATCCTGCAGATAAACTAAATCCTTTCAGAAAAAAGCTTTTGCTGCTAAGTGAGCCTGGTAATGGGAGGGAGAATTTTCCTCTTCATGCAGAGCAATCAGGCAACATTTTTGCATCATGCACTTTAAAATCAAAGATCTTGCATAGTGATGAACTAAAAGCTGTGAACATAAAAGTGCATAATGATGCTGTGGAAGCCTGTATTGCTTAATTAATCTACAAGCCAATACTAATTTGGCTCTCTATCTGCAGTACATCTACAGTACAACCATAGAAGCTAAAATTTATGAAGTCTAAGCTAGTCCTTACTGCACTTTCTGAATTTATCTAGAATTCTTCCCCACTGATTTTAATAGGAACCTTATTAAGGTTGTCAGGCAGGTAAGGATGTTTTAATGTGGTGCAGAGTAATTCTATTCAAGTACATGCATCATCATCATCCAGAGAAGCAAGAAAGAGCAGACCAAATCCTAATGACCCCTCCGAACACCTGTTCAGGCACACCTGTCACTTTGTTAGTTACAACCAATATTCTCCAAAGCATCTACGGAACTGCGTGAAGCAGTCACTCCAAAGGGCACATTAAAAAATGTATTCTCCAGCAAACTGATAGTTGCTAAGAATTTCTACTGAGGCTAGTTCATGTGAGCTTTTAAGATACAAATTTGTTAATGGGCATTGCTACTCATATTTAAATTATGAAGTGGCATTTTTTACATCACACTGCAGCTATTAAAGGGAGTTCTTTAACCTAATTTTGGCAAACTCATCTGGGATATTGCAGTCTAACTGATGCCTCTGAGCTGAAGAAACAGTGCCATCTTGGGTGTCTGGCTCATCTTGATGCTCTGTAGTTGTCCTCTCTTCTTTTCTTGCCTTCCTTGTAGAAACCTGTTGAGTAAAGAGAAGTTGTTAGCTCTGGAGTCTCTATAACTTTTCTTCTCACAATACGTTGAGATTGGAAATCTTATATTGATCCTTCTTCTAGTGAGTGGGCCAGAGCAGACTTCTGTACAATCTTCTGGTTCCTGTTGGTAAGGTATTTTCTAGCTCCATAACCCGGAAATGTTTGTAATGCACAGGGTGATAATGAAGTTGGTGCAAGGGAGGCTCTATTAAAAGGGCACTACACTAAGCCACACTCCAGCAGCAGCCCTTGTGTCCCTACAAGGGCTGAAGAGATTGCACTGTTCAGGAACTGAAAATGGCAGTTCATCTCATCTACTCATCTTTATAACTTCAAGGAATTAATAAATAACATTAGTACAAATCAACATGAATATTACCCAGAAATACATTGAAATGTTAATAAAAAATACTACTTTAATAGAGAGTTTAACTACTTTTCTAACAATAGGCAAGTGATGAAGAGGTGTGCTCGTGGCAACTGTAGGGATACACTTGTCCCCCCAAACAGCAGACTCAGCCTCCTGGGGAAGATCAGGTCATCTCTCTTCAACTGGATCTCCTCTCATGCTGGTGGTGGTGGTGGTGACACTGACAGTGACAGAAACAGGAGGAGGATGTTGTCTTGCTCAAAACGGGGACAAGCATTTCCTACAACTCATTTGAGATGCTAAGATAATGACCCATACTGTTGAAGGTGAAAGAATTTAGAGAAAATAATGATTATTACAAGTAGGGGCATAGGTGGTACAAATGTACTATAAGGCGTTCTTGCTACACTGTAGACAGGGGACCCGAGGGACTGAAATACAGCAACAGCAGCCAATTAAAACACAAAGTCCACAATGTGGAAGAACCTACTTTCATACAGCATACCCAATTTATTCAAGCTCTGAACTACCTAAGAATTTAAGCACAAATGTGACTTTGGGTCACGTATCTCACTGCCATTCCTGTGGCTGTAATATCATTAAATTAACTAGTGCAATATTTGAAGGCTTGTTCTGGACGTTGCTGTTGTATTTGTACATGTACTACATCCTTCCTTATACATTCTCTCCTGGTAATTCCCATGGCTTCCTTAGATGAAATATGTAACACAGTGTGCCACAGTCCATACCAGTTAGGAAAGATTCAAAGAAAATCATAACCAGTCTGAAAGAGTGCCATTTACTTCTCGGTAGATGATACAGGCATTCAGGAAAGACCACTGGAAGCAAACACTAATGGAAGCCTTCCATAACAAACAGTTCTATGATGATTTCATTTTTAGTTCTGGAGAAATGTAAAGAAAAGCTTTTTCTTCTTTCCTTTTGAAAAAGTTCATATAAACGCTCTTAGAAGTCTAAGAAAGTTTCAGAAAAACACTATGTATTGGATTCTAGCTGTAGAATTCTCTTCCAAATTTTCTTTATTCCTCTGCTGTGAGTGTGATCTGGATCTAGCTACTCTACTGCAATCATCTCTGTTCTTCCCTGTACAGCTGACAGAAAATTAAAATATAAAATCTATTTTCGCTAGTCCAAAAAAGGCATTTCAAATGGTTTACTAATCCTGCTATTGGCAAGTCAAGCATAAGCAATGTAATGGCAAAACTTACCCAGAAACCATTAAAAATGTTTATTCACAAGACGTAAAATTACATACTTTGGCTTATAGCTTGGCTATATCTCATGGAAATGCTTTTCCTCTCGTGTCATGCTAGCCAGTTTGTTAGTACCTCCTATCCCCTGAAATTTATTGCTTTATTATCCTTCTTTATCTTAGAAGCATACACATTTTCCTCTGGTCATAAAAGGAACAAGTAAAATGTTGCATTATATAGAGCTGCTAAATACGATGATAAGGGAAGTGTAAAGAGACTCTGCTTAAAACTGCCAGGTACAGAACTTGTTTGGAGTGAAAATTATAAACCATACTAGATTAAAGTATAAAGCAAGAATACCTCAAGGGGCCCTGAAGCTGCAGTAATTAATATCACTAAGTTCTCCCTGTCTAAGTACTTGCCATGATACAGTTTATGCAGCAGCAACTCGGATACCTACACAAAAAGCAGGCCATTGATCTAGAGCTGCTAACTATCAGTCTGTACCCACATGTGTTTAAAAAACCAAACAAACCCACAATGAAATCAGCAGCCAGGATACTCACTGCACCATCTAAATATCATTGAGCATTTCCTCTTTTTCTCCTTTCTTCTACTGGTCTTCTTCAACCCCCCAAGTCTACCTCATCAGTGTGGGAAACTAAGGTTGAGGCCCCAGGGCATCTCTTGGCCATGCCTCAGACACAGAGCTGCTGCTCCTCACACTGCCTGGATTCTCCTTTCACACGCTCACACACTACCCTACAGACAGCTCCAAAATCAAGCTACCTCCTTGACCTGTGTTTCAGCTTTGTTTTCTCTGACTGTCAATGTCTGATTCTTCTCTACCTTCCTCAATACCACTCTATTTTGCTTTCTCTCTGGAGAGGTCTGAACAGACAAGAGCCTGTGCTGTCAGCACTGCCAGCTTGTTGCTGGCTCAGATAGGGACAGGAGACGTGGTAAGAGAAGACACGCTGGAAATAGGTGGGGAATATGCTCTTTACTTCTTCTTCATGTTGAACATGTTGCAGGCCACAGCTCAGGTAAAAGACAGCAATACATCTGCAGCCTTCAATAGCCTTAAATTGGTATTCTAATGAAAAAGCATTTTGGTTAAAATATTTTTAGCCAGTTTTCTTCCAAATAGGGTTGGGTTTTATATGGAGAGAACAGTCTCACAGAGGATAATCCTGTAGAAACTGGAAAAATGAATGTGTATAAGCATCCATAAGACTGGCTGGCACTTGTACCTTCTCCAGCCTGATAAAAACTGGATCCTATTTCTCAGGAATGCAGTGGGAAAATACTGTGATGATAGCACTCTGAACTACCAAGCTGGTGAGAATGCAGCTGCCATGATATTTTCAGTACAAATTATTTGAGAGGTGTTTTCTTTACTTAATGGTTGCACCAGCATTCTGCATCAACCACCAGCATTGCATACCTGCAGCCTCTTCAAAATGATCACCATGAGAAAAATGACATACATGCAGTTTCAAAACTAATTAATTTTAAACTACTTTAGAACATGTTTCCTAATGATAGCTACTAAAATAAATTTTGTCATAAGCAGAAGCATTATTACCTTTATTCCATAAATGTTAAGTGGCTTTGCCTTTCAATTAGAAATTATGAAGCAGTAATGCTCTGCCAGTGTATTCTCGAACACAATATGCTTTTAGTTCCTGGCATAGTTCTGGGATAAATAAAGCAATTTTGTACAATGACTAGCTTTTACACAAATTCACCGTTTTCTAGAACCAGTTGATAGTGCCATTGTCAGTTGCCATTAAATCCCCCAGAAAAATCGTTAAGCATACATTTTCTGTATATCTACCTACTACTTTAAATGTCTGAACAGAAGCTTTATTAGTACTATAATTTTTTTAAGAGAGTTGCATCTCACTATGGTCAAGTACTTTCTGAGAAGATATCACAGAAATAACCCAGAAGCTTCGTTTCAGTTTGTTTATACTGATTACTTTTGCCACCAAACTTTATTAAGTAGTTTCCTTTGGCTTGGCATAGTGTATGTTAACTGGGAGAGAATCCAAGAGTCATTATTAAATTGCCCTTAGATGAATCAAAACTTGTAAAAGGCACAAGGAAGATAGGTGTTAACACAGTGATAGAAACAGCAGGTGTATTGGGTTTGTGTGACAAAGGTTTGGTAAGTACAGCCTCTGTGAGAAGCTGCCAGAGCTTTTCTGTGTCCAACCGGTGCCAGGTGGTTCCAAGACAGACCTGCTGCTGGCCAAGGCCAAGTCAATCAGCAACTGAAGGTAGTGCCTCTGGGATAATGTGTTAAGAAGTGGGGAAAAGCCCCACTGGAACAGCAGCTAGAGATGGGAATGAGAATATGTGAGAAACACATCTGCAGACACCAAGGTCAGTGGGGAAGGAGGTGCTCCAGGTGCTGGAGCCAAAATTTCCCTGCAGCCTTTGGTGAAGGCTATGGTCAGACAGGCTGTCCCCCTGCAGCCCATGGAGGTCCCTGATGGAGCAGAGATCCACCTGCAGCCTGTGGAAGACCCCACTCCAGAGCAGTGAATGGCTGGTGAACCCATGGGGAGCCCACACTGGAGCAGGTTTGCTGGCAGGACTTGTGCCCTATCCTGGAGCACTCTGTTCCTGAAGAACTGCATACCATGTAAAAGGACCTACCCTGGAGTAATTCCTGAACTGCAGCCCGTGGGAAGGACTCACGTTGGAGGAACTTATGGAGAACTGTTTCCCATGGGAGTGACCCCACGATGGAGCAGGGCAAGAGTGTGAGGAGTCCTCCCCTCAAGGAGGAAGGAGCAGCAGAGGTGTGTGATGAACTGACTGCAGCCCCCTTTCCCCATCCTCCTTTGCCTCTGGTGGGGAGGAGGTAGAGTATTCCATAGTGAAGTTAAACCCGAGAAGAAGGGCAAGGTGGAGGGAAGGTGTTTTTAAGATTTGGGATTATATCTCATTATCCTGCTGTGATCTGATTGGTAATAAATTAAACTAAATTTCCTCAAGTCAAGTCTGTGTTGCCTGTGACGGTAACAGGTGAGTGATCTCTCCCTGTCCTTATCCGGACCCACCACTTTTCCTTATATTTTTCTGTCCTTATATTTTTTGTCCAGCTGAGGAGGGGAGTGATAGAATGGCTTTGATGGACACCTGACATCCAGTCAGCATCAGCCCACCACAGTAGGTTACAGATGGAATGAAATTCTAGGTAGGAGTAATTTAGTAACGGGTTCAAGGAAAAAAGAACCTTTTACATCTCTGAAATAAGAGAATTGAGAGGTAAAACTACTGATTACTGGTTTTGCTTAAAGCAAAAACACTGAAGCAATATCTGTAGAAGTGCAGAATGCATATTAAGTCTCTTTCAGGTCTGGAAAGTCTGAGATTACACAATTTCACCAGGTAGGCATAATGTGAGGAAACTCAGTTCTAAATTTTTCTTATTCTGCTAATGACAACATCGAATGGTTCTGTGGATTTGTGGATTAATAACTTTAATCCTTCAGATTTAATGAGATCTGCTGGCTGAGGCTCTAGTTAAACAGTTTCACACAGATTTTTTTTGTGCCTTGGACATGTTGAAAGTCTGATGAACATGATTCAATGGGGAAAGGCAGGAGCTTTCATCATGTTGTTTTGGTATGCACCTTCCACAAGGTTATAAACACAAAAAGGCCAATCAAGCCTTCAAATGGCCTTTTCCTTCACTGCCTTGAAATCCAGATAAGCTGCTGTGTTAACATTTCTGCAGGGGAATGGTTGAACTCTGCATCCTGAAGGCCCTGATTGCTGTCAACCAGTTCAACAAAGGATGCGGGGAAAGAGGCAAAAGGAGAAGGGCAACATGCCCTTGGTGACATTTAACTGCACAGGGTCCACTCCAATACTACCTGAATACCACAGTCAACCTCCATGTGTTGGTTTTGGCTGGGATAGAGTTAATTTTTTCTCCACAGCAGCTTGTATGTGGCTATGGATTTGTGGATTTGTGCTGGAAACATTGTTGATAACAGGGATGTTTTTTGTTACTGCTGAGCACGACTTACACAGAGTTGAGGCCTTTTCTGCTTCTCAGGACACCCCACCAGTGAGCGGACTGGGGGTGCATAAGGAGTTGGGTGGGGATACAGTCAGGACAGGTGCCCCCAGCTGACCCCAGGGATGTCCCACACCATGTAATTTCATGCTCAGCATACAAGGCTGGGGAAAGAAGGAGGAAGGGAGGGATGTTCAGAGGGAGGGGAATTGTCTTCCCAAGTCACCGCTATGCGTGATGGAGCCCTGCTTTCCTGGAGATGGCTGAACACCTGCCTGCCCATGGGAAGTGGTGAATGAATTCCTTGTTTTGTTTTGCTTGTGTGCAAAGCTTTTGCTTTACCTATTAAAGTGTCTTTATCTCGACCCATGTGTTTTCTCACTTTTACCCTTCTGATTCTCTCCCCCATCCCACTGGGGAGGACTGAGCAAGCAGCTGTTGGCTCTCAGTTGTTGACTGTGGTCAAACCACGACACGCCATCACGAAAAGAAATTCAGTATAACAGGGATGGCCAGACATGACTTCCTGTGTATACAAATACCACAATCTAATTATGCTTTCAGTTAACAAGCAAAGGAAAACTTGGGGCATAACCTTAAAGCTCTTTGTATCCTGGCCACTTAGAGACATCTCCAGACACTGAACTGCGCTTTCACAAACTGACTGTTGAGGGCTAATCTTGAATTTCTGTCTCTTATGGATGCTTTCTTAATTTTGTGTTTTCCAGAGTAGGAGTTTGCCCTTAGTCTCACTTGTCTCTTGGTCTTATAAGAATCCTTCTAAGAATCCTAAATTCAGACTTGTAATCTATTTTGAAGGCATTTGGGGCAATTCTTCACTTGGTTTTGCTCTGGTAGCCCAAAAGCTAGAGCAATAGAGGACCAACAAGGCATTTTTCAGGAGTCTGCTTTGTGTGCTCCCGTCTGCCTTCAGGTGACATTTCCTTCACAGGGGTGGCAAATGAGCAGTGTGTCTGCTTGCTTCCCCAGTGGCCCCAGCTTTCAGTAGTCCCTCGCTCAGCACATGGGTTTTTTCCCATACTTGGTTCCCATAGCTGTGAATTTAAAGGTTGGGATCTGCAGCGTCTAAGGCTTGTGGCTCTCTGGGAAGGCCTATCAAACTCATCCTTATTTACTAAATAGTGTCAGCCAAAGGGAGCATTGCAGATACTTTGAACTTGGAGACAGATTGCAGGAGACAGCTGTTCATATCTATGTAGATGTTTTATGTGCTTTTTAACAAGGCAGCTGAATACTCTACAAATAAACAGACCTCTTTTTTTAGCAGTGCTTTAACCCTTATCCTGCATGAGGAATTTATGTTAAAAGCTTGACCTTTTTTGCTTATATTGATTTTTGCAACTCTAATGGCTAGAGCAAGTCTTCACAAAACCTGACAGACAGCCATAGTTTGACTATGAGTAGCTACAATTCCAAACCACCAGTTTTCCTGAAGAAGATTATGCTAAAAGAACTCCTGGGTTTTGTGTAAGAGTTATCTTGCAGAATACAAACCATCGATTTCCCAGGATCAAAATCTTGAGACTTTGACTTACTCAGAGCATTTGTCATGGAGGAAGAGGCTAAGTCTGCAGGTAAGTCACCACCACAACCGCAAGGAATGAAAGGAAAGTAGCTGCATTTGGCAGCACACTGGATCATGTTCCAGTTAGGTTTTTGAGTGCTTTACAGAAGCCCTTCAGTCTTCAATGAATTCAACATTCAGAAAGATATCTGTCAACCTTCAAGCACTTCTACAGAAACCTGTATGGCAGCAGAGGACATGCTAGAAACCCTTGACATTCTTAGTTTTACAGAAAGCTGTGGGCCTAGTGAGAACAAATAAAGGTTTCTTGTAACAGCCATCTCAATTTTCTTTACTGAGAGGTCAGCTCCAAGCTGAACTCCAGGTGAATCACAGGGCAAAAATGTTAGTTTCCTCTGTCGGCCTTCCCAGTGGCAATTTTTCTCTTTGGAAGGATATTCTACAAGTATCGATTAATTTGAAGAACACCAATACTGTTAGAATTAAGCAAACAAGATCAGACTAGATGCTGATTAAACTCGTATAGAAACCTTAGGAGTCCTGAATTTGTCTGGAGGGTAATTTTTAACTATTAGATATAAATAAAACTCTCTACTACTTACCTAGGTTTGTTGAAACAAAGGAATTTGCAACAGCTTCCTTAGGTATGTTATCTATAAAAACATCAATATTGACTAATTTGGGAAATGAAACAAAAAATTACATCACGACTAGCCCCAGATTACTTCTGTCTGATGGAGTAAAAATGGCTATCAGTATCATGCTTAACATTGCATGTAATCACTAGGTACAGCCTTGTGCAATGACATTCAGGCAAATCTCCAGCCCTTTGCTCTGGAAATATTCTTATAAACGTCATTCTGAGGAATGAAGTATGGGTTGGAAAAGGAGTATTTCTGAGTTGATGTGGGCTTGACAAATTCTCAGTACTCTGAACTAATACAACCACATTTATCTTATTGTCTGGCTGCTAAAACTATGTCTCTGTCAAACCTAAATATCATCTCTTCTGTTAATGGATGACATGCCCAGCAGTGAATAGAGCTTTATGATCCTCTCATAGTTTGCACAGCAGCAAATCTGTTAGCAGAGTTTCCTGAGTAACACTGTCCATTTAGGCAACGTTCAACTCCCGTAAAGCGTGTCAGAGAGACAGGCGAGGAATGTGAGAGAAGCCTTGGTGCTGGTGCGGTGTTGCAAGATTTGTGATACGCAGCTTTAATTTCCCCTCTCTATTTGACCCGAAACCTGTAGTCACACTCACCATTTTCCCAGGTCTAATACAATAAATAGGCACTAAGCTGTGAATAATGCACTGGACCGTTCATAAAAATCAGGTTTTGGAACAAAGGCATGTTTAAAGAAATAAGTTTGCTAGAAACTTAGGATAGCCACATTTATTGTCTGTATTTCCATGTTTTGGGAGGGTTTGCAGCTTTTAATTGGAAAGCTCATGACAACTATTTCCACTGTAGGATCAGGTGCCCTCCTAAACTCCTGCCACCAATCCCCAAGCAAAGGAAGGGTAGTGACAGACCGGGGTGGGTGCACATACCCTCTCAGAGGCTAACAAGCCCATGAAGTGGCAAAAAGCCTAGGATAAAGCGTTGCACAATGCTAACATGTTCAGAAGCCTATCATCTTGTATTTTAAACTTTAAAATTCTTCTGGAGTCAAAGTTTTTGGAAATATCTTTTTAATCAAAGAAGTAAGATTTAATCTTTCATTCTTCCCCATTTTTTCTTCTCCCTGTAAAACCACATATTTTTTGTAACTGAATTTATCTGTAATCACCTATGAGGAGACCTAGGGAGTTTTATTAAAAACAAAGTAAGGCTGGAGTCTAACACAGTATTTCTTTGTTGTGATCTTATGCACTTTTGTGTGGCTGAAGGAAGGAGTTTCTAAATGAAGGGTCAAATTCAGGTTCCAGTGAAATCAGGATATAATCCACACTCATGACAATGGGACCAAAATTTTCACCACGTCCATTCACTCTACCAAGAGCAGGAAAACTCTTCAGCTAAACCGTGTTTTAAACCAGAATTGCAATGGCCCATTGCCAGAAACGCTCCAGTAAATGTGGAGATTTTGCTTGTACTTGCAGAAACGTGTCATTTAGACCTATGCTAAGGCCTGGATGACATTTATTGTCCGGGATGAAGTCCTGAAACCTTCAGAAACATTAGGTTGCTTTCAAACTCTGCACTATTTTTTCTAGTAATTTACTTTGCTAGGGTTGATCCCAGCACGACAGTGAAATGCCAAAGGCCCAGATGGGATCTCTCAGGACCAAACCAGCACCTCTTACCGACGAGTCACTTTGCCTTGGAAAGGAGCTAGATCGGGGTGTGCAGGCTGATGCTGACAGACCTCCATTTGCTCTGCGTGATTACGGCAATTTTATTCTCAATTACAAGTGCTGCTTTACCTGACCGTGAGGGAGCTCTCCGGGAGCACCGGAGCCGGGAAGGGTGTCGGTCCCCGCTCCCCCTCGGCGCAGCGCTGTCTGGGCGGGGCGGCCCCGGTCCCGTGGCGGGGCGAGCCGGCGGCGGCGG
>VZTA01009222.1:54383-138536 GCA_013398855.1 Mohoua ochrocephala | reverse complement strand
TGGGCTCAGCCTGTCCCGGAGCGGCTGCTGCGGGCAGCTGCGTCTCCGGAGAGGAGCAGCAGCCTCAGCCTTCTCATCCCGAGCAAAACGAGCAGATGGAAACCGGAATATTTGCTGCCGTAATTTGAACGAGCAACATTTTCGTCCGTTTGAAGCTGACGATAAGAAAACTTTTAGAAATGTTTAGTGTTGTTGGGAAGCATACACACATACGTGTCGGAGCAGTTACATGAGCAGAGAACTTATTACGTCTTCTTTCCTGTATCTGCTGTCTAATAATAGGGTTGAGCACACCCTGAACCTTTCCTCTCAACACGGCAGCCACCTCTGAGTAGCTCCTTTAGTCGAGTCACCGGTTTTCATGAATCAGTGGCAATTTAGATTTTGGAGGTATCTGTCCCGCTGTTAAATATGGCTGAAAAAAATTGGTGAGTTTAATCGCATAGGTAATGACAGGCAGCATAGTAGCATATATTCTGTTTCCTCGTAATGAGAGGGCAGCAAATCAAAATGTTGGAATCCATAATTTCTTGGGGTTTTTTTTAATATCCCCAAATGATCACTTACCGTGGTTAGAGCGTTGATTGCCTCTAATATGGGACTAAAGTCAAGCCTATAATGCAGATCTCTATAAAGAAATAAAGGCTTGCAGTAAACAAACAGATTTTTATTTTTTTTTTACTTCAAAGGAAATTAAATCCAATTGAACAGATAGGGATTTGATAGGTTTGTTTGAAGAGATTCTTTAAATCTGTGCAACTGCATAACACAGTAATTATACTTCTTTGAAGATTCAACATTTACAAAGAAAAGTCACTAATAATCGATTAAATACATATTTAGAGTATTTGATCTAACTATCAACTGGGTATTGAAGGTAGAACAACATTGTTTTTTTCATGCCATAGTATTTTCATGCCATTAGTTTTTCCCTTAAGTAAAATTTGTTCAACCTCCAAAACCCAGATTTGATGGACAATCCTGTAGTTAGTTGAGCATTCAATACTTTTCAGCTTGCAAATATACACAGCAAAATTCAGTGTTGTTGAAAGCAGTGGGAATTTTGTCATTGTCTCCCAGGGTCTGGATTTTCAGTATTTAAAGCAGGAGCTTATCAACACATGGATACACATCAGTGGAAATGTGACTAAATCATTATTTTGGATGGATTACCCCATAACTTATTCTGTCACAGCTTTTTGAAGTCTGTTCAGAGAAATTCCCATTGACTTCAATGGCAGCCTTACATAAATAAGACCTTTACTGATTATGTTCTCATTATTCGTTTCAAACGCTGCAGCTCAAGTTTTAGAACTCGAATATTCAGGAAAATAAATCCAATGGTTAATGAAGCAATTGACTGAATGGTGCAAATGTTCTTTTGATGATTAAACAGCTTTCTCCCCTGCTCCCCAGATTCTGAAAACACTGCGACTACTGTTACGGCTCTGCTGGCCAGCCTGAACAGTTGCTGTAACCCGTGGATCTACATGTTCTTCAGTGGGCACCTCCTCCAAGACTGCATACAGAGCTTCCCTTGCTGCCAACAAATAAAGCAAACGCTGAGTAAGGAAGATTCAAACAGCAATAGCAGGCGACAGACTTCTTTCACCAACAACAGGAGCCCAACCCACAGCTTAAACACCTGGAGAGAGATGTCCCACTCCAAAGCGACCAGCTTCATCCCCATTCCTACATGAGACAGGCCTCAGGGCAGGCAGGGCTTGCAGTGCCGTCACAGTGTTTGGGAAGGTTATGGCATGGCACTTTATGCCAGTCCGGGGCACCATCATGGTACCAAGGAATGACTAAGATGGCCATGCGACAAAAAGTGCCACCTTGCTTGATAAGCTATGCTGCAGAGTGTAAATTATTTTCTGAAAGTTATTTAAGACTTGGGCAACTGATCAGGAAAGTGTGGCAACAATAAAGCAATTATTTTTTTAAATAGAATTTATTTTAATTTTTTGTCTGTTTCTAAAATACCAAGTACATTGTTTGCTTGCTGTATAAAACAGTAAAAATAATGGACTTGTTGTGCATTAGAGTAACTCCACTCTCTAGTGTTAATGCCTAAAACTTCTCATGATTGTCTGATGAAGTCACCGGGAAAGAAGACAATATGAGCAAGATTACAGATTAGTCTTAAACATAAAAAGAAAGGAGTAGGGAAAAAGTCTTGGCTGTCCAGATAAGGAATGTGGTTAGACAGACTCCGAGTTGTTGGAATTGAGTTGCTCATGCTGCTTCATCTTGTAAAGGTCTAGCAGTTCTCAGACACTGAAATTTAACAGCCCTTGTGAAGGCAAATCTTTTAGTGCTGTCAATGTCTGTATGTGTATTGTGAGGTTTCATTTTTAGGGTGACATTTCCTCTTCCCTTCATGTTCATGGAAGTTATACAGCGTATTTGTGTGTGTGTGTGTGTGTTGTTGCACCTACTTTCATTTTTTAAACGAATTTTAAGAAGATATTGATAAATAAGTATGATATGCTATGACTAGCTGAGCACTGCTACACCAAGAATACTCATAACGAATGCCAGAACCACTTGCTTTATGGACAGGAATGCCATCTTTTCTTTTTTAATTCACTAAGACATCTAGGATCAAGCCACATTGCTTGATTGTCAAGCAAATAGCCTCATGAGTTCAGGAGAGTGTAGTCATTTGGTAAGCGCTGTAGAACCAGTGCATTTCAAGATGCAGATCTGAGAATCAAACTTACAAGTCTTCTGGGAACATATAAAAATTTTCAATGTTGTTGGTTCGTCTTTTTTTTATTATTATTTTTACTGCCAGCTCATGACAATATAGTCTTAAAAACTGTCAGTAAACTGCAATAAAAAGTCATCACAACCTATTTGCTAGTTACAAAGCATTCAAAGTGTGCTTGTTTTCAATACAATGCATGCTGAGTTGACTGTAGTTCATTTATACGGTAAATAATCCTAGCACATCTTTCCTGGGAGCCCACCTCTTATTTTGAGGTTGGGTTTTAAAGCTCCCTGAGTAAGTTTTGCTGGGTTTTTAAGTCTTGAGAATCAATTTGAGAAGTACAGCTCCCTGTCTGCTCTGTTTTCCTGAGCTTGCCGGATCCTGAAATCCGGGTGTTCCCCTGGCCCCCTGCAGGAGTGCCGACACAGTCTCAACTGGTTGCTGGAGCAGTGGGAAGTGAGCATGGCTGCATAATGTGCATGCGAGGAGGAAGCTCAGCAGCAGGTTTCTTTCTTTCCCACCAAAACCTAACAAACAAGATTGCTCTTCTAATTGCTTGAGGAGATTGCATGTGGCTTTCACTGAGGATGGTGCCCATGCCTGCCCCAATAATGGTAGCAGAAATTAATAGAGTTAGATGCAGAATAAGATCATATTAAACCACTCCAGAAACTATTTGAGCAAAGAATAGGGAATATTATACCTGAAATAAATTTTTTTAAAATTGAGGGTTTTTGGTCACTAAAGAAAATCTTTGCTCTTCTCTCGTCTTTCCTTGTGTTTGCTGTTGTTCAAAGCACTAGAACCCAGAGGACAGCATGGTGGAATGGCTTATGTTTAACAGACTATCTTTCTGACAACCTTTAATACATAAATGCAATTACAGCTCTCACCAGCTCTGGACGAAGGTTTGTGAACCTGAAGTTATATTTTAGTCCAAAAAAATGCATNAAAACCTAACAAACAAGATTGCTCTTCTAATTGCTTGAGGAGATTGCATGTGGCTTTCACTGAGGATGGTGCCCATGCCTGCCCCAATAATGGTAGCAGAAATTAATAGAGTTAGATGCAGAATAAGATCATATTAAACCACTCCAGAAACTCACCACTGACTATAAACTACAAAGAATAGGGAATATTATACCTGAAATAATTTTTTTTTAAATTGGGGGTTTTTGGTCACTAAAGAAAATCTTTGCTCTTCTCTCGTCTTTCCTTGTGTTTGCTGTTGTTCAAAGCACTAGAACCCAGAGGACAGCATGGTGGAATGGCTTATGTTTAACAGACTATCTTTCTGACAACCTTTAATACATAAATGCAATTACAGCTCTCACCAGCTCTGGACGAAGGTTTGTGAACCTGAAGTTATATTTTAGTCCAAAAAAATGCATGCAGTGGCGTGTGTGTGTTTGTGCACATTATATGTACTGTGTATATTTTGCAAGTAGATAATTCACAGTTACTGAAATTGTGAGTGTTTCAAATTAAGTACACTATACCTTGCCTAGTTTTCTGTTTGTGCTACTGCTTTATTTGTACATGAAATCTGCATTGAAAAGCAATTAGCTGTACTAACAGAATTTTCATATGTGCATAATTGAATTATTTTTCTATTACACTTTACATTCAAACAGAAAAGATAATAAAAAAATGTGTGTAGAATAATGTTGAGAATAAGAATGAGAATAATAATGACCAATATATGTATTAAAGCAAACAGACCCAAAGTATAAATTCAAGGTGTTTTTCAAATATGTTACAAAATCTAGGCTTACACTTGGGGCTTGTCAGCATAAATTTCCCCTGTGAGTGTTCTATAGTTTCTATAATTAAACTGACAACACAATTTATCAATATTAGGTTTCCAGACATTTTTTTGTACAAATTTTCACATAATTGTAATGTTGGAAGATGCAGCCAATGTTTTTAATTGTTCATCTGTGGAGATATTTTTTTAAAAGCTGCTTCAGATTATCATGAGGGCGCTCTAATGGAAACAGAAAGAAATAAAAAAATTGTGAAACCATTGCGAGTTTAAAACATGGAAACATGCTCTAATAAACCTGCATATTTGTTTGATCAGAAGCATTTCAGGTTTTTTGCTTGTCTAGATTTTGGAGGGCCAGAAATGTATTTGGTAATAGTAAATATATTTTACAAAATTCAAAATGTCTTCATTCATTTTAATAAGTTGTTTCCATGAAAAGCTTTAGGGAGTGAACAAAACAAAAGTGTTTTTCAATTACATGTAGTGCATGAAGGACACAAGCAAGGAAGGAACGTGCAGTCAGCTTTCCGCCGTATGCTGCTAGGATTGTTAAAACATGTAACGTAGCATTTATTCATGTTCTAGAGAGGTTCTTTTGAGATTTCTGTTTTAAATATTTATCTTCTAATGTAAAACATGATTGAATGGATGAGCCTGTACTCTGTTGTTTGTCCTGATGTTACTAGAATGCAAGCATTTTAAATTCAATTAGATGGCAAAAGTGGAGATGATACAGAAAATGGAAAGGATTTTGTTCATTTACATAAGAGCCATAAGTTGTCAAAAAATTTCTTTTCATTAATTTCTTTTAAAATTTGTGGGCAAACATTGTTGGCTCAGGGAAAAAAACCAAAAACCAAAATATTTGGAGTTTTTTCCCCTATATCACCACATCAAGACCAAAATCTACAAGAAGACACAAATTCATGTGTGCCCAGTACTTCAAAGACAAAGGTTTTGTCTGCAGAAAATCCTACAGCCAGTTCCAAATTGTCCAGGTTGAAGGACCTTGCTAAAGCTCAAGCACACTCCTTTCCAACTCATGCCTATGGAAACCAGGGCAGAAGGAACGGCTCAGCAGAGCTGGATGTGTTCTTAGGGCAGATACTGGGGACCCAGCTTTGGGAAGTTAGCACAGACCTTACAGTAGAGGTGCTGCTGAAATACAGTTTACTTGTTGCATAAAATACTAAGGGAGTTCTCCCAGACTGAGCTCCCCACCCACAAAAAGGACTAATTAAATACAGTGTCTTCTTTTAAGAAAGTGTCTACACAAGTTTCAGTTGCACAGTCCCTTCTGTACATGAAAGACTGGGGAGGCAGAGAGGAATTTGTGTGCTAAACATTAGTTGGAGCTGTAGTTACTCTTACAAGCTAGTTTTCTATGGTTTTCTTTAGGAATGGGCTTTACTGGAAACTTGCTGCTCGGGTAAAGGAATTACAGGATTAATAAATGGACAAGTTTCAAGGTCCAGGACTAGATCACAGGTGCTCCACAGTGAGCAGTCCTGACTGGTTCAGGTAACAGCCCCTCACACAAGAGTAGGTCCAGCTAATCTTTAGAAAGGCAGGGGACTGCCTTTGTCAAGTAAGTCATGCAGAATGGTTTGTGCAGCTGTGCAAAAAGCAAGCAAACAGCAATCACAACTAGTCCCTGCTGAGCTTCGTTGGAGCCAGCCAGCACGGGTCTGCCTGTCCTGGGCCTGTCCTGCACAAAGCCCTGCATCCAGTTCGGTGTTAGGTAACACCGTATCACTGTTTTAGTACAACTGCCCAGGAATTTGCCTGCCTTAGTATAAACCTGCTTAGAGTAACAGTTTACATGTAAATTAGCCTTGGTTCTCCATAAGGACATTTTCAGCTGAATTCTTGATACAGTCCATCGGGTTACTTAATTTCTGAAAAGCAAGGCTATTAGGCATCATCAGGAGCACAAAGCTCTCTCTTCAGCTCTATGGTGAGAACACTGGCAAGTCTCTCTAGTTCTAGGTGGACCAAGATGCTGGGTGTGGGTGAACTTTCTTCCAATAAGGGAAGAATCTTTTGCACGATCCCAATATTTTTCCCATTTCCAACATTCATTTTTCCGGGGGGGTGGATGGAAGAGGGGGCTTTGGGATAGAGCACTTTCTCGTGCTCTGCAAGCAAGAGACTCCTGAGTTATCCATCCTCAGTTCAGGGTAATGATGATTATTGTTCTCCCATAATTCTTATAGAACACATGGCTAAGAAGTACGGTGTACAAGTTCAATATTCCTTTGCAAGAAAAGCACGGGCAATGCGGCCTATGGGTGTCCCATCAGCTTTTACACCTTTGTAGCAAAACATGACAAAATTGGCATTTGCTCTCCAGGGCATAGAGCCCATTCTGGAAGATGTGGAACAGGTAACCAGAGACTGGCAGGGACTGCCCCAGTCTCTTCCACTGTTACTGCTGTGATTGGCCCCGCCATAGTCTCTCCCGACCCTGGTAATGATGGCAGCAAGAATGGGGACAGGCACCGCAGGGGTGGCAGCAGCAGACAGGGTTGTCATTAAATCATATTAATTTCAAATTCCTTTTGAAGGGAGGAATGTGGATCTTATCAAATAAAAAACCCAGAGTGAATATTGAGAGAGAGATGAACTGGTGACTCAGAGAGCAAATAAAATATCTGATCTCAAAGGTTATTTGAAAGTATCAAAATGCTTTCCATTTTGCAATTTTAAGATGTGGTTTATGTATTTAGAAAAAGAGCCCCTTGTCTCCTGGAACTGTAACTACATGAAGCTCTTTACAAATCTACTAAGTGTCTCTGCTGAGATGGCTACAAGGCTATGTCTAAAAAAAGGACAATGATCTCTCCAAGTTAAGCATTCAACATGTGACTTGTAGGGCCTTGGCCACCCCAAAACAAATGTGTCCTGTGGGAAATATGAACAGACACAGAGTTTTCAGGGAGGAGAAACGAAGGACCGTAAATATCATTCCCCTTTTTGGAAAGAGGTGATAGGGTAAATATCATCATAGATGACTTAATCTTCAAGCTAAAAGGCAACAATCTCCCTAGTATTTTAGAAAGCTCTTGGGTGAAGATTACGTGGAAGTGAGAAGCAGTAGATGAAGAACAAGAAAATCTTTGCTCTATGTAGAGGATTAGGAGGCATGTAGGTTTGTAGCATTATCATCAAAAGGAGAAACTTGCTTAGGCACTGCTCAAATGTTTTTCTAAATAAGAGTAATAACTGTACAAAATAGTGTAGCAAACCCAAAAAATAGGATAACAAATGCTCTGTCCTGGCTCACTGTAAAGCAGGCAGAGCTATGCGGAGAAAGAAATCTGCAGACTGAGGAAGGCACAGACAAATGCACCCTCTGGAATACTGTAGGTGTCAGTCACCTCAGAGGAAACCACAGAAAACAATTCTCTTTATTGTTGGCTGAGATCCTAAAAAAAAGCAAATCTAATGATTGGACTAATTTGCTACACAATTAAACTGAATAATCCTCTTCCAGAGAAGAAGCAAACATTATTAAATAGCCACCATTATATTTTCTAAATGTGAGATATTTCAGGGTTTCCATGGGAGCAAAGGAGTGGCTTCCAAGCGTTACACGTAGGGACACAGAGCTGAGGATTGAGCTCAGTAAGACACTTTGGCATTCATGTGGGTTTCATTCATTATGTGGTCCCATTATCTCCAATACGCCAAACATTGTGAGGGCAGTCAGGACAACAAGGAATTATATGCAGTAAATAATAAACAAAAGCAAAAGATATATTTTTGTGACTACATATAATCTCATTTCTCAAACCAAATTGCACTTGGCTTGTTCAACAGAAAAGAGCAGGGATTTAGTTCTGCATCTCTGATAACCTAGTTCACCATGAAGCCAATGATGAAGAATCCTAAACTGTGATATACGGTTACAAATGTTCTTTCTTAAAGGGATAGGTTTGGGGCTTATCAGTTAGTAACGTTATTAAACTGAATAGAATATGGAAAATGAGGAGAGAGTTCTATCTTTGTGTTGTTTTGTTGTTTGTTTGGGGGTTGGTTTTGTTTCATCTATTATGACAATTCCCCTGAAAAACTGTAATTTAAATAAGCCGTACTGAGATGAGATGATCCAAAGCACCATGAATAATCCCATCTTGACTCTCTCTTTCAGCCTAAGATCTATCATTAGGGCTTGCTCTTCTGTCTCACAGGTTACAGTGTAAGGCATAGTGTAATTAAACAACAAAACCTCATTTCTTTCAAAATTTATGACCCAAGTGCCTCAATAAGGGCATTTTAAGCTGGAGGACACAAAGGTGGAATTCATCTGCATGAATGTACCTACAGTGCTTGTGTGTCTATCTGAGCAAGAGTGATTATTTTTGTGGCCAATACAAAACTAGTTTCTGGAGACCAAGGAGTCATCATATAGAGGATATCAACATCACTGCCCTTATCTCCACTGATATATGGACCAGAAAACAATTTATTCATTGTTTTTAATGGCAGGTAGACAGCTAGCTCAAATTGGTACACATGTAGTGCAAATAGCTGTCTACAAGTACTGTAGGTTTTACTGAAAGGTCTCAGTAGACACCTCCACGTTACTAGTTCAGGATTTTACTTTCTTTAAGGGCAACTACAAAATATTACCATCTAATAACATCATATTGATTTGGATGGAGTGGATGATGCTATTGCCAACCAAGGGGGCTCATATTACTAAGGTTCTGCCAGCTGGGTGCCTTTGTTAGTCATGTCACAAGAAAGACCAAAACCAAAATGAGCCTAGAGATCAATTTACCTCCTCAGATTTGGATATCTCTGGCCTTACAAAGAGGGAAAAATCTCTGCATCTAATCTCTCTGTGTGTCCCATCTGTGCATGCTGAACCTTTCCATCTCCTTTGTCCTTAAAGGTAGACTTGTGAGAAAATCCCTAATTAGGCAGAACTCTCAAGATACTCAGATAATACAATCCTAATGTTGATGTACAGCAAAGAAAGATATATCTTATTACACAAAGAGTTAGGATAGGGGAGGAAAAAAGTCAGGATAATACCTAAAATTCTTGGTTATATCGTGTGGAGTAAAGAGGAATAATAAGGAAAAGGAGAGTGGCATGTTAGGTGTGGCTGCCACATACTGCATATGAAGTCCTGTTTTCCCTAAGAAACTACTCAATTACAAAAACTTTGAAAATATAATCAGTGTAAAATGATTTGCACTGGATGTCATCAATGACTGTTTTCAGCATGAGCACAAAAAATGACTCAGTGATTCTGGTCATATTTCCTTCTCAAGGGCTTAAATGGAAAGTTAAAGCAATGCAATGGTTTAGTGGAAAAACCCCAGATTTGACCTCTTTGACGAAAAAGGTCCTTTTTCCACCAGAGATGTCAGGTTCATGCAAAAAAAAGAAACTAACTCTATGTGCCTCTCAGTCCTGTACCTTTTGGCCTGGTGGGGAGGCCAGGTTTTCCTTGAGTGTAGGGAAAACAGGGAGCGTGAACCAGACACCCCAGGAGCCACCTCAGCACACTCCAGCTCCCGCTGGGAAGACACTCTGGTTTGACAAGAGTAACTCTGCATGTACCAACATGACTGAGTTCCTGTGTGTATCTTTCCATTACAGTTTTTAAATTCTGCTGAAGGCAAGGACACAAGGGAGTGAAGAAACTCACTGGGACACTTGCACTTGTGTCCTTCTTCATGAGCCCAGGAGGAGGCTACAGGCAGGGGTTACCTGCCCTACTGCTGGGCTGGCAGCAGGGCAGAGAACTCACACTCCTGGAACGCCTGCTGCAGGTTAGCAAGCTCTGATGAACCAACCAGGCTCAGGAAACTGGGAAACAACATACTCCCACCCTTGGAGTACACTGGAGTACCCTCAATGAGGTCTTCCAGACCAGCAATGTGGGTACTCATTTGCCCTTTCCTCTGTGGGAGCCTGGAGATGAATGGGGTCTCTTTTAGGAGACAAGTGGTTAAAATCCTTTTCCACATGCTGCTAGCTGGGATGGGAACATTTCCAAAAACAGGGGCTGAACTTCTTCAACAATGAAAAGCCAGATCATGGAGAGATAGGTCTATAAAAATGTCTTGTAGATGAGATGAGAAATAAATAGGAGTTTTTTCTGGGTTTTTTTTTCTGCTTTGTTTGGTTTTTTGTTTGTTTGTTTGAGGAGTGAGGATCACATGTGGTAGCTGAGATTCTTCTCTGTGAGCTCGTTAGCCCGAGTTGGGAAAAAAAGATCCAAATCCTCAAGCTTTCATTTCAGTGAAAAAGCCAGAGCAAGCTAACATATTGCTAATTAGCAGAAACACTCATACCATATGCCAAACATTTGGATTAATCAGTTATAAAGCATAAATATTTTAAAATGCACTTTCATGAGACTCCGTGATTTATAGGTATTACATGACAGAAAGAGGGTACTCAGTTTTCAAAATTGAATTAATTTGAAATGAAGAGCATTTGAAACTGTTCATTCTTAGTCTTTTTATTAATCTTCTTAACCTGAAGTTCTTTTCTGTCTTGCAATCATGTACAAAGCATAGCAGAATACTTCCATACTACAGAAATATTTTCCAAGCATAATACAACGATTATTATGCTTATCTGACCTGTAAATTACAGAATACTATGCCTATTGGAGATATCGATTCTAAGAATTAAGCCACGCAAACACGCCTTCAATTAATTTACCTTTGATCTTTTGTGTAACTATGTTTGCCATCAGAAAGGACTCATTTCTTGATTTCAGCACTTTTCAGTGAAAGCGTTTGTACAAAGAAGGACGCTTGCTCGCAAGACAGGCAGCCCTGTTATGTATAGGGAGGCAACAGCAGCAATGGGATAAGAAATCACACTCTGTCACAAAAGGAAATGGCTGCAATTCTGTCGCTTTATTAGTGGGAGAAGAAATGTGTGAGACAGAAATAAGACCAGCTCTGACACTTCTGTATGACCCCAAGGACTAGAGAAGGCCAGCACACTGTTTCTCCCCACAACAGGCTGTATTTGAGGAGGCAGCCCCAGCATTCCTGGCTTCTCTATGTTCAAAATTTTTTTCCCTAGAGGTTGGTAAGTTTATTTTTATAAAATCCTGGTACTTCAAGGACAAAATTATCTTTCCTCTGTGGTGTGCACTCTCAGGCAAAAGTAAAACTTCAGTGTGGACAACCTGAAAAAGAATTATAGGGATGTGATACTTGTGTAATTTTCAGTTGTTCTTGGAGCTGGGCTTGAATGAGTGTCATCTGAAGCGATGCAGTAGGTGAATGTATAACCACTAGGCCAGTCTCTTGTGTAGCTACAGGGACGACAGCAGGAAAATTGATTCCTACGCATTGAGCCCTGACACTCACGATAAAACTGTGGCACTGGTACAAAGAGCAATCTTCCCTTTAGGGACTTCTCCATTTCCAATTTGATTGCCTCTGGGCTATCTTTTAAAGATGCTTTAAAGAATCTTTTAAAGAATGCTATTTGCTATGTTACTTTTTGTTGCATTTATTCTTTTAGCCAGGCCTGGCCTAAGAGCTGAATGAGTTCATGTGTATGTCCAAATGCAGCATTTCACTTACTGGCTTCAACATGATTCATTTTTATGAGTCTTTGCTCAGCTGCAGGTGGGAATTAATCACTGAATTCAGTGCTTTTCTCATCCATCTGAATTCAGGTGGGATCTTATATGACATTTTGTTTACCTTATGTTAGTGGGGGGTTCAATTCCCTAACTAAACCAATCTCACACAGTCTTCTGTATTAAATCAATTAGGGATTAAAGAAAAGAGATTATAGGAGACATTCAAGGATCATGGAAAATCTCCTTGCTTCCTACTGATGAGTGTCTGGAAGTTTGCTGAGGATGTCACTTTTGGAGTGAAATTTATGTCCATGCAGAGCTGTATTGCATGGTGCCTCTACCAGGATCTGCCAGGATGTACCAGGTCACACTGGCACGAGGTGATGGGGTGACACACTGCAGCTGGCAGCTCGCCACAGTCCTGGAGAGGACACGGCAGCATTAGTGCAGTTTGTAGAGATTTGTAACAGAAATATGAAGATTTATACGAGTTAATTATGGATTGAAATATTTGTGTGAAAGTTGCAGATGAAACAGCAGAACAAAGTTTAGAAGGACAGGTCAGATTAATACTCTATGTGTGTGATTTCATTCATAGCAAGAGGAGGAACAGACTGACCTAAAGATAAGGTGACAAGAAGATGAAGAACAGGACTGGAGCCATAAAATAACCAGATAAGTAAAGCAAGAATTATATGACAGCTCAGTTGACGTACTGATGTGAAAGATCTCAAAAAACACCCATTTTCAAAGGCCACGAAGGCAAAGCGGCATCAGCTCTTCACTGCAAGCCCTGACATACATCTTAGTGCTGCTGAGCATATGTGTGTGAACATGTGAATGAGTAAAAATCAGTGTAGAGATTTTGTAAATTAAAATCACCTTTCCGTTCCATAAGCCCTCGCAGTGAATCAGCATTACAGTAATTTACTACAAATTGGCCTTGTGGAGATGCAGGAGGAGAAAGCACAACAGAGCACTCAATGATGTAGCAATTCTGCTTTCAGGAGGATCTCTCTCTGAGCATAGGTCACATGTGAAGCTGCAGCAAGTTGACAGGTGCCACCTCAAGGGGCTGGACACTATCCCACTGAGTTTGGTACCTGGAATCTGAAATATTTGAAATAAAGTGTAGAAGACTTTTGAACAGTCTCTGAATTTTGTGCTGGCCCACTGAATATTAAGGGTAATGAAAGCGTAACTATTGTCAAAACAGCAACAAATGCACCATACCCAATCTTAAGCAAAAATAGTATTAAAACCATTTTAGACTTCAGAAATAACAAAGACATATTGTCATCAGCCTTTCCAGTAACCTGCAGCTGTTCTGTGTCAAATTTAGTTCAATCCAGCTGAGACACAAGCCAAATTTTGATTTTGGCTATATATGTTCTAATTTTGCTGAAAGCTGGAGCCATTTTGGTCCCATAGCTCCAAATTTTAGTCTTCCTTTGTTGTATAATCAAACTGGAAATGTTAGCAAGCGGTCTTTTAAATTACATCAACTGCAGAATTAAAATTACTGGAAAGGGAAGAATCTGGGGATGAGGAAGAGATAGGGCAGGAAAATTTTGGGCCATGTGACTGACCAATAAACCCCTACAAGGGAAGAAGCCTCAGAGGAAATGGTCAAGGGTGATGTAATTATGAAGCTCAAGGAATAATGTAGGATGTGACTGATCACAGCTGTTGCAAAGAAGTTTTCTTTGCAACAGGACTCCTTGGCAAAGGAGGGTGACCTTTGTTTTACATAAACAGCTAAGAACAGTTGAGTGGCTTAACTGGTAGTGTAAATGTTTCTCACTGAATTCATTAAAAGAGTGTAAATGTCTCCCTGAGTTAGCCAGAAGAGCATGGGGCAGTGATTATGTGGTTCAGCCTGACATGGAGCATAAAAACTAGACAGCTAACAAGAGTGTTTTGAAGAGAACAGGCTTGAGCTGCCTTCAGCCCATAAGATCCTTTCCAATGACTGGGGATGCCCAGCATCATGACAATGAGTATATTATAGAGATGGATAATGGGAGTCATACCATTAAACTGTTTATTGCAATTGCCATGCATATTTTGCTAAGTTTACATTACAACAGTGTTGTGAATTCAATATATTTTCTGTTACTCTGCTAAATCAGAAATCCCCTGCAACATCAATTATCTTTAAATAAGTACATTTGACATTAAACATTTCACCTTCCATGTGTGGAATATCTAAGAGAACCCCGTCAGGGAGTATTGGACTCTGACAGGCTATTCCTGTCTTCTTTCAGTGCCCTGAGGATGCTGCTGATCTCCGAGAAAGTGAGAAGTAACAGCATTATCTTGCCAAAACTGCAGTAACTCTTCTGTGAATGCAGTCCTGCATCCTCCTTTTTCTCAACAACCTCTATGCATGGACCAAGTTTGAGAAATCATCAAGTGCTAGCTAATGCATATGGTATGACTTTTGAATGGATTTTTTTGCCATTGTAATATTTCTTTGCAGTATAACAACAACAACAACAACAACAACAATGATAATAGTTGTTATTAGTTGTAGTCTTAGTATCACTATTATTATACTACAGTAAAATATTTAGAGCTTCTCTTTTCAAATTGATGACATTTAATGTTTGGGCTCCTGGGAAAACCTGAGACTGTGTATTTGGAGATTCCTCCTTCCTAAATTTTCTTGGTTGCTGTGAAAATTCCCTCTCATGAGTACAGTAAAGGCAATTCTTCTATTAAAAATCTGCTGGATTACAGTCAAACTCTTATTCCCAGGTATTTCTTTTAAATCAACAAAAGAGTTGGAATGCTGCATGACTTTGATAGCAGCCTTGGCACAGCTCATTGCATGTAGTTCACTGCAGTATGGTGAAGAGACAGCTTTGAAAGCCTGATCCTGCACATTTCAAAACAAGAGAGAGTCAAATAACATGTTTTCCTCTTCAAGGACTATAAAAGAGGCTTATGTACTTTTCAGGCTACGCAGTATGTAAGTTTTCATTCTTACCAAACAATGCAATAAGCATCACACCCCAAAGTGTTAGGAGGTTTTCAGTTCCTGTGTGTTCTCCTAATCTCAGAGAGTATTATAAGGATCAGCCGGTGCAAGGCATAGGGGCTGTTACCTTCTAGATGGAGCTCCTTTGTAACCTTTTCAGCGTGGATCAACTAGAGAGAAAAGAGTATTGTAATATAGTTTTCCTAAAACCTCTCAGTCCTCCTGTCTCTAGGCCAAATTATGACTCCCATTTATACTATATCTTTGCAATAACATTAAAGACAATGATCTCTTCACTTTCATTTTTCTCTTTAGTTTAACATGTAAAAGTTGGTGTAGAAATTGCTGAATTTAATCAGTTTTTGTATGCACAAATCTAAGGGTAGATTTTCTTATCTTACATTTTTCAAAAGTGAGTTTCCTTTAGAAATAGCAACCTGGTAGTCTCAGTCTCAGCACTGTTTGACAAATTACAAATGCCTTGAAAGCAAGTCATAATCCACTACAAACTCCCCTCTACTCCCTGCTGTAAGGATATTTATAGCTAGAAATAAAAAATGCATGCACAAAAAGAAGATATAAATGGCAAATGATAAACAAGTGCTCAAGAGTTGAAAGTCAGTAGAAATTTTTAGATGACCCCAAATGATTTCCCATTTTTTAAAAGAACACTCTGTCTACTTTATGACTTGACCAAGGTAAGACAAAATAAAGAATGAGGCAAGCACTTTAATGGCATGTGTCAAAAACTGGGAAAGGAATGTGTGTGAACTTTTAGGGAGTTTTTCTATTAAGAATTAATATCTCTTAGTTAAAATATATCAGTCATGGGGTATAGTAGAAATTTACAGCCTACAGATATCTGCCTGGGAGGGATGTAAGTGGGAAACAGGCTGCAAGTCACTTCACTGCTGGTACAAAACCACTGTGAAACCTTGAATTTGGAGACCTCTATGCTCTCGTGCTGCTTTTGTTCACAAGAGTAAATAGATACTCCTTGTGTGGTTTGCAGTGTAGAGTAGCAATACGAACCAGGGACCCATCGGTCTTGCAACATCTGACAAGTCTTAGACACCCTGGGAAGGCTCAGAGATAGACATTTGTGTACATGGGAAAACTGCAATACTTAGTGTACATACATACAGCCTTGAGACTTACAAAGATCTAAATATTTAATAGCTAAATGCTTGGTTCAGAGATCCATTCCCCTCTGTAAGAAAGGTAGTGCAGGAGGAAAGAAAAGCTCAATGGCCAAGTTGTCTCCTGTCTTCTGCAATTAGTGACATGGAAATGGAAAGCAGAAGGAAGGGAAGGAGGGACTCTTGCTGCCACAGCAGTACAGGCAAAGGGAAGAGCAGCAGTAGAAGGATGCAGCCTTGAAAGGCACTGATTTCCCCTGTGCCAGGTGTGCCAAATACTGGGGTGAAGTGGATATGAGTAGTCTGTTATGTGTGTTTTAAGGTTGTGCTACAGAAATCAGTGCAATTTCTTGGTGCTGTACTGCACTGAGCTGAGGACTCCCCGGTGGGCAGGGCTGTGCAACTGAGTTGGTGGGGGCTGATCTGCTGCCTCTGGAGGATCTCACAGTCTGGAGACGCACCTGCCAGTCCTAGTTCCAGTCTGAGACCATCTTCTGCCTTCTACTGACAGCTATGATGCTGGGTCCTGGTGCAGTGCCAAAACATTTGAGGCAGGGTCTAGTGGGAGCAAGATGGTTATGTCCTCTTTGGGTTTTGCTTGGTAAAACTGGGTCTTTTCTGCAAAACAGGGATGGCACTCACCAGCAAATGACTCAGGATACAGGTGTCATGAAGCAAGTCACTGGAAAGCAGTGAAGATATAAAAATTACCCGCCGTGTTGACTATTGGCACACCAACTGTGAGTGAATCAAGTGGTTAAAGGCTGGAGATCTGCACAGGTGTGAAAGAGGGGAAAAAAATCCCACATGCCAGTGCTTTGCAACAGCAGGTTGTGTGGCTGGTGGCTCACTGCAGAGGTAAGTGAAGCTTACATGGTCCCTGGTTAACAGAAGCAGCCTTTGGGCTACGAGATGATGTTCTTTTCAGGGTCCTTACATGAGTGAAGAGCCTTGAGGGAAACCATTCAAATTAGTATGAGACTTCAAGAGGAATTCATCTGCTTTTGATGCTGAAGAGCTAAGCAAACCTAAAAGCCCTGCTCTTTTTAGCTCACTACTGTGTTTATTGGTTTTGGTTGGGTTTTTTTTAGCTGAATTTGTCTTTTACAATACATATTAGATGAACTGACTCTCTCTGATTTCTTGGGTCATGACTGGTAATAGGCAGAAGACTGCAGCACAAACATGAACTTTGCAAACTCTTACCATTAGCTCTGCCTCTACTCTTCACCCTAGGGACAGTTCATCTCTGACCTATAAGCATGGTTCTCAGCAGACAACTAATCTGTTCTATAAACAAACTGATTTCTATTCCCTTGGGAAAAAACCCAAATAAATTTACAGTCTATTAAATCAGTGTTCCAATCCTAAGCAGAAGCAAACAGACAACATTTGGCATATGGGTTGGTTTTCTTTTACGCTCTCAGGAAGACACCTCTGCAAATCATCAGCTTCTTTCAAGGAAAGGCCATGCACCTTTCCTCTTTCCCAAGAGGGAGAATGAAAGAGTTAAATTTGCTGTTTGAGACTCCAGGAGAATTACAGCTTAGGACTGCATTTATATCTATTCTAGTCAGAGGGAATGTTAGAAAGGAGCAAGAAAAAGTGCATGAGTAGTACTCTTCACATAAATCAAACCTATGATTTAGTCCCACTGAATGACAGGCAGTAGAATAATTATTTTATCATTTACTACAGTAACCAGTCTCCCGCCCTGAAATCCTCGCTAGCTCCAAGGACTTGTAAATTCTATTTTGATCCGGAAGCTGGAATTCATCCTCACATTCTGCCACCTACCCAAGTACTACAAAATGTGATGCTGTGGAGCCCCTTGTAGGTGAGGTATGTCAGATAATCCCCTTCAAGTCATTCTTGGCATTCCACCAGCTGTTGGGCTCTCAAGGCTGTAGGCACCCCAGTTTCTAGGAAGCTTCAGAGGTACTGGATGTAAGGTGCACATTCTGTTTCCATTGTTTCCACTCCCCTCACTAACTACAGTGATTTTCATGACCATATATATTCCCCTGAACACAATATGATCAGATCGTTATATTATTGATTATCAGATTTGATATAAGATTGAGTCTGCTGAACTAGATGAGCTGATTTTCTCATACCGAGAACTTTTCTGATTTTATGTTTTAGGCCTATTGCTATGTTGTACTATTGACAGAGAACCATGATACTAAATAAGTTTAATTCATAGAAAAGGCTATGTAAAAAAAAAAAAAATATATATTTTCATATTTTTCTAATGCTCTTTTGGCAAATATTAGCTAAATGTAGAAAAAATACTGCATGGAAGACTGTGAATCACCACATACTCGTTATTATCTGCATGGTAACCTAAGAGGTTTAACCCAGTACCTTCAAGGCTGTAGTGGACCCCACACCCAGCACTGTGTTTCTCACCCGTGAGGAGCATTACACAGAGATTCAGACCTCCCAGTACAAAGGAGTGACTGCAGAACTCTAGGTCTTCCCAGGAAATGATGGGGTGAGGCATTTAATTTGATTGTGAACAGACTTTGCCCAGAAAATGGCTTAATGGTGGCTCAGGTTTCAGCACTACTCCGGAAAGTGCCAAGCTCGTGTTGTGTGTTTCTGAGAAGTGCATAGCATGAACAGGGGGGAACAGATTTCTGCACTATGCTGCCAAGATCCTGGGTGTTTGATTCACTTTCTAGGATGTGTTGCAAACAAATGTGCTGCTTAGGGAAATGTTGTGGAACACAGCTTTTACCCAGCCACTGGAGATGACAGAAGTAAGTCATACACAGCCATAGGTCTGAGCCAGTCTGCAGATTCAGATGCTCAGTTTGAAGAGGTGGGTCTGAACATCGAGACAGAGCAGAGTAAATGAGGTGATTCTGAGCATCTGGAGACGTGCTGAAAATTTCAAGCCATGAGTTATGAGCTGTACCCCTCAGATAAATGCTGATAAAATATCCCTTGCATGGAGAAACCTTCTGGTGTCTAGTATGGAACATGCACTGATAGGAGCTAGTGACAGGCTAGTCAAATCCAAATGTAAACTGGTGTCACTGAAGCTGTAGACTTTGAAGTTCTCTGAACCCAAATCATTATCTTAAACCTAATGGCTGTGAGGAGGTGAGGTAGAGGTCACCAACACAATGGGTGGCCCAGATTAGAAAGGTGGCTGCAGGGTCATGCCCACATTAGCATGACTTTTGCAAGCCCAGAGTCCATGGAGCTGTCAGCTTTGTGGTTCTCTGAACCCTAACCCTAACCCCAACAGCAGGGGCTGAGGATGCAGTCCCCAGGATCATGAGTGGCCCAGGTTTAAAAAGTGTGAAAGGAGCAATGTTGGTACATGCTTTCCTCAGCATGACTTTTCCAACTGTAGTGTCCCTGGAGCTGTAGGATTTGTGGTCCAAGGAACCCTAACCATAAAAGGAATGAACTCTAGAATCTGAGGCTGATGTCCCCAGCACAATGGGTGGCCCAGATTGGAAAGGTGTGGAAGGAGCAGTGTCTGTGCAGTGCTGTGATCTCCTTCGCATGTCTTTCCCAGCCCTTTTGTCCTTGGAAATTGGGTCTTGAAAGAGTTGCTGTATGTTCTTCTCCATTCTCATATTAATAAAGCTTGTACTTTATTCTAACTTACCTCTCAAAGTATCTGAAAATGTCTTAGCAATTCAACACTTTGTCAATTTACCCTGCTCTCACAGCCATGGAAATGCACTTTCTTCCTGGCAGAAGGTCCTACATTCTCCTTTTTCTTTGGGAAATATGTATCTTCAAGCTGCATCCAGCTGGTAGAGATGCAAAATCTTGTTCTCTGAAAAGTGTATGTTTACATTTTCTCTTAAAAATTCCATTGGTTGTAGATTTTAAACAATCTACAGCCATAAATTGTGCTGATCCAAATTCCTAGACTGCTTTTCTATGATTGTACAGTTACACATCTTCTGTCCTGTTTTTCCACACTGTGGTAAAGTGGGAAAATAAGTTTCCATTCAAAATGCCAATTACATGGGGAAAAAAAGGACCCCATCAGAAGCGTGGCTTTGCTCAGAAACTCCTAAGTTAACTGGGAGGGACGCAAATTTCTTGGTCTAATACTGTATTTCTTGGTCTTGTTTACAAAACATATGGTTGTGTAACGTCGCAATAACAAGTTTCTTCACCGGGTTTAAGTTTTTAATACAAGGCAGATTGGCACATTCAGAGAAGCACTGCAAAGATGAAAAGAAATCACCACTTTTATGTTTTTTATCTTCTTAAAAAATATTGAATTCTTCTTTTTCCATCAAGAGGCAGTCAACTCAAAATAGCCAATAGTATCTAAAATTGTACACTGTGGGAACCACAGAATCAGAGAATCATGAGAATTATACTTCAGTACTCTGTTCCTAGATGTCTTAACAAAACGGAACAGATACTCTTACCCCTGAAATCACCAGGAATTTTTCTTATTATTGTTTTGTTGTGGTTTAGCCTCATAGCAAAACAAATAAATAAGATGGTCATGTTGTTCTTATTGCTTCACATGATGGTAAATACTGTAACTCAATGCTTTAGGATCTTTAATTTGGAACATAAAATAAGGGTGGTGGTACACCGAGAAAAGCTTAACAATATTTGTAGCAGTTTCTTTCACATTTTGTATTTTTGACCGTGAAGAAGTTTTTTAACTCAAGTTCAACTTATTCATCAGTTGTCTGAGCTGCACTTTTATACCTGTGGATCAGCAATACAGTCTATGAGTAGGACATTCCTGCAGCTGTTCAAGTGAATCCATCTGGCATTCCAACAGAAATAGGACTTGAATTTGTAAAGTGACAGATTACTGCTCTGTCATGTCTGGATAAATTCAAAGTTCTCTCTCCAAGGAACATTTTTTTGATACAGATCTACGTAATGCTGTTCACTGTGCAGAGTATTAAAAAAGTTTGGGATATATGATGTTTTCAAATCCACCTGTAAATACTGGTACAACAAATCCACAACATTGTCTCTTGGTCTGATCATCCCAATTTCTTATGCAACCAGATTGTCTTCTTCGTCAGTTTCTTAAATAAATGTGAGGGAGTGAGAAAGGGTGATGCTCATTTCCCCAGGGAGCCATTAGGACACGGCCAGGTTGAGTACCCACACATGGGAGCTGGGTGATAACCTCACACCACACAGTAGAGCCACCGCCACAAGTAGCCAATTCTGTACTTTTGTCTTTTTAACTTACAAATCATTTGCTTTTCAAGATTCTCAGTCAGCAGCTTTTACCTGGAGTTCTCAGAAAACTTCTCATTTTCTTTGCAAAAGTTGTTCTCTTTCAAAATCCAAATTATTTACATATCCCACCTATCAAGTAAGCAAGTCTACTTCAGATTTTTTTCCCTGCTGGAGAAGAAAAACATTTTCCATTTCCATGTGCATCTCTTTTGACCAGTGTAAAAAAGTTTCTTGTGGGGTGCAGAAGTGCTGACACATTTAGGACAGCATTTGGCAACTCTGGATTTTTCATGTTTTGCAAAAGTAAGAGCAAGGCATCTCTGCACCTTCCAGCATGCAGCAGATAATGTCCTTTCCTACAGCTTATGAGTCACCATGACTGATTTTATTCATGGCCTCTGAAATAAGGCTGTGGATGCTCTCTTAGCTGACTGCTGTCTTCCTGATCCCCTTGCCTGTTGGTGTGACTGTGGGTTGGAGTGGCTCTGAATGTTTACAGCAGAACTTCCAGACACTGATCAGCAGCAGAATTAAAAGATGTAGCAGTGGTTTTCATTCTCTGGTATGTTCTTGGGCACGTGGGTGTGTGTGGTGTGGGTGCAGGATGTAGCTGTGCATACAAAGACACGTGAAGGATATCAATACAGTAAAGCTCAATGCACTCCAGTGTTGCCAGAACTGCAGTGATTATCACACTTTGTGGAAGTGGCCCACAAATAACAAAGCATATCAAATGCTACAAATGCTATCAAATATTACAAACTTTCCAGCTGTAAAGAAAATGTTCTCAACTCTTCATATTATTCATCACCCAGTCTTCAACAAAAATGGGAATTTAAAACCTTTGAACAAAATGTACCATCAGTTAATAAACGGATTAAATATTACCCATATCAGCTCAATTTATTGTAATTTTTCAGGTAGCGTGAAAATGCATGATAGTTTAAAACATAATAGCAAAGTGGTGTTTCCTGTGAACTCTATTATGGAGAAATTTATCTGTCCTGCATGATTTAGAAAAGATCACTGGCTTTCACCATTATGCAGACAATTCCATAAGCAAGACACAAACCCTAGTTATTAAAAGGCATATGGTCAAACCAGAAAAATGTGGATATGCTAATTTACAGGTACGAGTTAGTCTATATTTACCTCAAGTTGTAATTGCCACCCAGTTCAGGAAGCCAAGGGCTTTTTAGATTAAAAAAAAAAGAGTTTAGTTATGATATTTTTATGTTTTTATTTCATCAAAATGAAATTAAACCTTAACTTTATAGATCCCATTATCCCTTCCACCATATGCAACTTGAAAAAGAACCATTTTGCAATATGATAATGTAATGAACCTTCCTCCAAAAACACTCTTACACTAGCAGTCAACTGATTTTTTTCCTTTTTCTTTCAAACCATATGTTTCCTTTTCTACACTTTCTAACAGAAAACATGAAAATACAGTTTTTAGAAATGAGCCTCACGTTCTATTCAGCTGTATGAGCTATTCAGTTGTGAGACAGGATTTTCACTGTCATCATAAGAGCTTGAATCTTTATTTAAGAAAGGAAAATTGAGGTGCTTCAAATCACAGGTGTCTTGAACATCTGGCAAAGAAAATCAGCCATTGATGGCAGCAACACACTCCATGTTAAAAACGTAGTGGTAAAGTGGTGCAGCTGGCAGTACTGCAGCTGTTTCCTAATCACCCCTGCTAGTTACCTGGGGGGATTGCTGCGTACACAAAGCTCACGTGAGCATTCTGGCACACAGTGGCTCTGAGAACTGGCTTTACATTTCCAATAAGCAGAAGACAAACTAAAAAATACCCCTGCTTGGTTTCCATAGCAGTACAAGACACTTTCCCATCAGCCCTGAAAGAGGATTCAAAGCGTTTTCAGATGAAGAAAAATGACAATTTAGACTGGCTATTGATGAGATCTCTTTAAATTGTCACAAGCATTCGAGTCCCCTGTTTCTCATATGCTTACAGCTTTCAGCTTTTATTTTGAAACAGAATTTTAATTTCTATCAGAGTTCTCCCACAAACATTTCAGTTTTTACTTCTGAAAAGTCCTTTCTGCACTGAAATTCCTTCATGTTATGCACACCTCTTTATTGGTAAATGATTCCTTTTCAACATACTTCCATCCATTTTATTAAGGCTGCATGAACATTTTTGTGTTTGCCACGTGCCTTAAGAACTCACACAATGTTGCAATATTCTACCTATATTCTTCACATATTTAAGGGCCTTGATCTAAAATGTATTGTCAGAGTCGAGTTGATACAAATTGTATAGAATCATTTCTGTCAGACTTTAAATTCTCAGACATTTATTAAACCTACAGAAAACCTTCATGCAGCTACCCCAGTAACAAAAATATAAACAGCCATACACTAGATGTTTCCAAGTGATGAAATATTACTGTGGACATTCTTTATTATGTTACAGCTTGCATGAATTCCTCATTACCTTCCAATTTTTAATTTTTATAAACAGCTCTTTGATTTAGAAATGTGCTTCCATCTATGTCACAAAGCATTCATTCTTCGCGCTGTACTGAGAGGTTATCAGCCTTCTGGGTTACACACATTAAAAATAATGAGAATTTTACAGACTCTCACATTATATTTAATAGAGAAATGCCATACACTAGATATTTTGTGGCCAAGCAGACACAGTATAGTGCAACTGACAGCTGCAGTAATAACAAATGAACTGCTCAAGTGCGCATTTTTGTGTGAGGTGGAGATCATTGTGGCTCGCACTGGTGCTGACCCAAAGCTATGTAACCCTTGGGTAGGAACACCCCCGCTACAACTGTTACAGTCTCTCTTGTAGGCAATGATTAACAGTGAGCGCTTGGGAGACAGAAGTGTAAGTCAGCCTTTGCTGGTTACAAAGGCAATAAGCTCCTAAAGACAAATAACATTTATTATCACTAAGATACCGTCTATAGAGTGTTATATTAGCTCTGGAAAAACAAGCTGGCACTCTGTCCTCTATGTCTGTTAAACTCACTGTCAAGAGCTTAACTCACTTTGTCTGTGTAACTCACTGCTAAGGAGCCTCCAGGAACACTCAGTCAGATTTGAAGACATATTGAACTGGAAATACCACTAATTAACATATTTGTATTTTGTTCTAGTCTTCAACACAGCTGCCTGTTTCTTGCAGAATACTTCAGCTGGCTGTGTCAGTCCATCCAGAACCCATTGTCATGATTTTGGCTCTGCAGACGGTTTTCTGTACCAGTAGGGACAATTTTCTTTAGCAAAAAATGAAGAGGTTCTGGGGCTCACAGGCACCTTGGCATCTGCTTTCCCCCTTCTGAGGCTGAAGGCTGAAGCATCCTTAGGTAACACATAGGATGTTCCTCAAACATGAGTTTAGGAATGGAGCTGAGTTTTATCTGAGTTTAGGTTACCTGCCTGTCTACCCCATGGGGTCCATATAAATGAAAACAAATAGACTTTGTTTCTGGACAAAATTTTGGTTTTACACAGAAAGATGAATCTCGTGGTGAAGGTATTTAAAACCCCACTTTGCCACCAGGAAGAGTCTGAAAACTCACAGCCTGTTCTCTCTGGGTCTCCTGCAGTCACTGGTAGGAGCAGGAGTCCTGAGAAGTGGTGATGGTGCTGGGGAAGGCCCATGTATCCATCATCATGGATGTTTCTTGGACTCAACCTTGCACTGATGCTGACCCTGCTATAGGACTGCTACCCAGCTGAAGTGCTTGGTTTGGGGCCAAATAACGCTGGAAGAACAAAGACAAGTGGCCCTGAAAGAACACCTTGATCTGCGTCAGTATTTGGACACTATGAAGAAGACTTGTGTTTGTCTCAGTGCTTAAAAGGAAAAAAAAACAAACCAAAAACCCCACAAAAAACCACCAAATCAAACCCAAACCAAACAAATCCCACAATAAAGCAAGAGATCCTGTGTTTCCTCAGAAACTGCCTCCGTGACTCCAGAAGGCCCAGCTCGTCATTACACTGGCACCACACTGTGGACATGTGCTACTACTGCAAAGCTCTTGTGATTCTGAAATATATTTTATGCTCTGGGGTAAAATATTTTTAAAAAACATATTTATCTTACGAGACAAAATAATCCAGGGTTTCAGAAATGCCAGTTGCCACCTGACTTGCCTGTGACAGGCAGCGGGTTGGTGGCTTTTCAGGCATGGAGCTTGTGAGGAGTAGGAGGCAGGTGACACCTGCCATCAACCGCCTTCCCCACAGCCGACCGGGAGGCGGGGGATGCTGAGGGGAGAGAAAGCTCCAAGGAAAATGAAGCAGCTCCTTCTCTCCCCGGTGGTGGAGCTCGGGCCAGCACTCTCCTGGGAGCGAGGCCTCACACTGTGATGGGCCTCAGCAGCAGCAGTGGCAGCCATCCCACACTGGAGCAAAAATCAGAGCCACAGGTGTGGGGGGCTGGCTTTCCAAAAGAATATCCTCCCAACAAACTAAGAGAGCTACTCTTGATCCATAGCATTTTCCAGGCACAGCAGGAATCACAATGATCCCTAATGTTTATGTCACATGGCACATGCTCCCTCTCCACCATATTCAGATGTGCATGGAACCGTGACTTTGGATACCTGTACAATAACTGTCCACCCCCTGTAGCCTTTATGTATCTCACAAACAGCACATGTAAATGACGTACTGATCTCATCCTGCCCGCTACCACCCAACGAGAAATCTATCCAGCATGAGCTGTTTCTGAATTACCTTTCTATCTAAGGCTTGTCTTCCTTAGATTTCTGCTATTGGCACTGTCTTTACAACAGAGATTTATAGGCTCCCTAATGTCAAAGCCTGATTCTTTAAGATCAAAGTACTTTCTTATTTCACTAAAATTTATCAAAATTAGTTACTGATCACTGAAAGCTCTTGAAAGTTTAAGAACTATCAATCTATTGCAATTAAACACCAGCTGGCTGCTTGGAATTTAGAAAAATGGTAGCTGTTTCAGAAGACTTATTGTAACTAACTGATTCACAGGGGCTTTTTTACACATTTTCCAGTGACCGGTCTTGCCAAATGCTGCACCAGCCTTTCTGTGGAATTGCAGGCATGTCAAACACTGCTTTCTGGTGGAGTAGATGTTTTATTGACTGATATATGTTCTATATGTCTGAGATCTTATTTCCCATAGTTCCCATTTACACTTGATATTATCCAAATATTGATTGAAATAATGCAGTACAATAAGTACAACAACAGCCTCGAGGTTGGGAACATCTGATTCACCAATCAATTAGATATCTCTGCATTTTATAGCTGGGGAGATGGAAATGCAACTCACGCAAAAGGATATCTCAGTGTATGCTGATAAATGTGTGAGCATTGCCAAATAAGTAATTATTTTATCAATTTATGAAGCATAAACTGAGGAATGAGTTCTTGATATTTGAACAATTACTGATCAAGTTCAAAGAGAACATGGAGAAATTTCCCAGGGTGCTGCTTTTCCTTTCTTGATGATTCCTTACAGTAAGAAGCTGTCTTTTCAGATTTGGGTGAGTCACAGAGATTCTTTCAACAGCTGAAGTTTTTTTTTTACGTGGACATTGAAAGTGTCTGGGCTGCTTTAAAACCAAAAGCTAATGATGTTGAAATAAGTAGGTTTAGAAAGTGGGTTAAACCACACCAAGTGAAACTTGCTGCCCCCTTGAGCACTTCCTTGCTCAGTCATGTCATGGGAGCAGAACACTACACGTGTACGGGTCCCAGCTACTCCAGCGTCCTGTTCTGGTTGGTAGCAATGGTTGGTAACTGGAATAAGCAGAAGAGCAGGCAAACATGTATTGATCTCTTCCCAGTGTGATCCCACATTGCTTCTGCTGATCTCTAGCTCATAGGCCTCTTCATTTGGTCTCGTGACAATGATTTAACTTCTTGTCTACACCTTTTTTTTCTTGCTAATGTGGTCGTGTTCATCAATGCACCTGGCTCACTTCAGCTCGCTCCCCCTGCCAGGCAACACTCGCACAGCCTAAGAAGCAAACAGTAGCAGGAAGAGGGCAAGGAGGAAGGGGAAGGAGGAAAAGGCTGCATAACATAATGAGGAAAAGCTCTCAACTCATAATTGTTCATTCAGAGGCCCTGTAACAGGATTTAAATATTAGAGCTCATTACAGTGATATTGATAGAAAGCTGTTCCACCAAAATCCTGCTCCCAAGGGAGTCTTGTGATGAATTACAGGGGAAAATCCACTGATTCATCTTCATGTTCTTGTTCCACTTCCAAATCATCAAAATAATTATTATTACTGAAGCAAAATGCTAAAAACATCTTGGAGGGGGCTACAGAGAAGAATTATGTGTAAATTATGATGAACAGAAAGAAATAGTGGTATTTTTTAAAAGAGTTATAGTTTGCCTGTCTCCAGACTACTTACTGAAATGCATCTTTCCAACTAAAACCATAATTTCTTTCATATGGATTAGTAATAATCATTTATTTCTACCTGTTTATAAAGCAATTATATAAACACAAGCAAGAGGAACGATATTTTAAGTGACATTTCTTCGTTAATTTATAAACTGCTTTATTTGTCCATGATGCACACTGAGATAAGGCTCACAGTTGATTTGGAGATGCTATACCGAAATCCAAGAGTGGTCCCAACAAGAAACTGAAACAGCAGTTCTTTTCTGCCTACATGTATTCCTTTTCACTGAGTTCCTTAAAGATCATGAAACACTTACTGTCAATAACAGTAACTATTGCTCTTACATTGTAATTTTGGCAAGACATAGTAGGTACCCCATGGTTAAATAGTGGAGGGCACATATCTGACTTGACAAAAGGAAAAAACAGACTTTCCCCACCATTTCTTAATAACTTTTTGACCCTGATTTAGCAATATTTGGAATAAAATTATTTGGTGTTTTTGTTTGTAAATTCTCCTTTATTCTTTACACAAACAGTCCTCCGGCCAAAAATGTTGTGCTGCTTCAAGAAGAGCAAACAGCATCTAAGATTGCAGTCTGGAATAATTGCGTCAGTCAGCAGGGAATAGACTCCTTCCGCTCTTCCCTCTTGAGATTGCCCTTAAAAGCTGCTTATGGTCCTAACCACTTAAGTAGAAGAAAGATTTAAGTACCCTGAAAGTAATGGAAAGAGCAACAGGGATTAAGGGGCTGCAGGGATTAATTTACAAAGAACTATTTTTAAAGCATTGCACTTCATAGACATGATTTCATCCTCAGTGGAAGTTCTCTGCATCACCACCCCGTAGTCACCCAGAGAAAGCCACTTCTCTTGCCATAATCTGTAACCTGTACGTGATCCTCCCATCAGTTTTGGTGTGGGTTTTTTTGGTGTGGGTTTTTGGTTTTTGGTTTGGTTTTTTTTTTTTCATTTTGCTGCATCTTTGAAGTGTATAGTATTTGTAGGTCCTAAACTTCAAGGTGAGTGACAGATTGCTGGAGCCACAGGGCAAAGTTCACATATGAAAATATGAAAATGTGCCTGACTCCCTCAGAAACTCGTGGCACAGAGATACATTTGACTGTGATGCAACCTCCCAAAGGAAGCAGTGCAAATTTTATAATTCAAAATATTTTAAGTAAGATCAGGCAATGCTTGAAGGAAGGTGCTCCAGCTATTTACACTGTGTAATATCCTTCACAGCCTGGTCTCAGAGTGCTGAACCAATAACTATAAAATAAAATTATCAGTGCTTATTCTTCAGGGAATCAGTATTTCTTTACTTTTCTCTTAAGTGCCAAGATACAGACTGAGGAGTGAATTTTGTACCTTAATTCACAGCACAGGGTTGCCACATGCCCCTGTCTCCAACTGACCTGAGTTAATAACTGGGGCAAAGCAAACACAGCACTCTGCTGCTTCAGCCCTTAATGCACTGCCCTCGGGAACATAAGCAAAGAGCAGGTTAGTGGAGGCTGCTCTGCAGACACGGCTCAGGACGTTAAACGTGAATGAAGCAAACTGTGAAATCAGTATGTAATCTGATGGCAAACCCATGAAAAAACAGCAGGACTAATGGTACAAATCTGGTAAAGAAGGAGCTGTTGTATTGTGACTGAAGATGCATCTGAGACACACCGCAAAGCAGAAATACAATAAATGAGCATTACAGCTACATACAACAAACCCTGAAGGAGTTCTTTCTAAGGTTACTGCTCTTTTTTGGGAAATTAGATCAGCATTGTGTGGTTTTGTAGGCAGTAAAAGAAGGCACTTTTTAGAAATGGACCTATGCATCAAAAATCTGAAAATCATAAGCAAAACAACCCAAACATTTTGTTCTTGGTGATACAGGCAGTAACACATGATTGAACTATGGGAGAAGAGACCATCTGGTTTATTTGTTTAACTGATATAATGAATCTACTCTTTGACTTTAACCAGTATCACTTCAGGTACATGTTTGTCTGAAAGCAAGGAGCACAAAGTGAATTCTCACTGGAACACAAAGTAAATTCTTCAGACTCTGCTTTTAAATCAGTAACTGTGGATAGTCTGCAATAGGCAGTGTCCAACATGCAGAGGCTTAGTGAAGATACCACGATTACAGGTAACCAGAGCTGGTCACTGTTAAGAAGTATTAAAACACTGTTAAGAAGTATTAATACAAAGAGCTATAGAAAGACATTGTTAATGCACTTTGGTACCAGTGCTGTTGTTCAGATGCTGATCTTCTTTTGCTTTTCCTCATGAAGAAGACTGAGACCAAACTGAGGAGAAGAGAGCAGAGTGAGGAAGTGCAGCGGGTTTTGCTGTCCTTGCAAACTCATGCTGCTGCACATTTTATGACCAGCTTATCATTTTGCTCCATCCAGGATTGCATTCCCAGAATGGTAACTAAAGAAGAGAGAAACAGAGCACAGGTGGCAGCTGATGCCTCCATAAGCTTTACTACTGTGACTCTGGTCATATCCCATTGACAATGCCATACAAAGAAAATTGTTGATACTAAAAGCATGAAGCACTGAAATGGGCAACCCCAGGAGAAGCTCTTTTGTATTCAGCATTTCAAAGAGCACTTTTTAAAATCACAGACGAACTTCTACCCTGCTGATGACAAATAAGAAAAGTCAAGAAAATCAGCTACTGTCTTGCCAGACAAGGAAACCTCTCTCCCCTCGGTCTTCAGACACATTGACTGGTGGCTGAGCTGATGCCACTCCCTGTGGTAGCACCATTTTGCATCAAGCACTCTTTAGCACAGTTTAAACAGGCAGTGACCCATATGGATTTTGAGAATCCATTGAAACTATTGTCATGGTTTAACTCTGGCTGACGACCAAGTACCGACAGCTTCTCACTCACCTCCCCACACTGGAATGGGAAGACCACTAGAAGAGTAAAAGTGAGAAAACTCTTGGGTTGAGATAAAGACAGTTTAACAGGTAAAGCAAATGCCACACATGCAAGCAAAGCAAAACAAGGAATTCATTCACCACTTCCCATGGGCAGGCAGGTGTTCAGCCACCTCCAGGAAGGCAGGGCTCCATCTTGTTTGACAGCTGCTTGGGAAAATAAACGCCATCACTCCAAACATGCCCCCTTTCCTTCCTCTTCCCCCAGGTTTTATTGCTAAGCATGGCACTATATGGTATGGAATATCCTTTGGTCAGTTGGGGTAAGCTGGCCAGCTCTGTCCCTTCTCAAATTCCTGTGCCCTCTCAGTGTCCTCACTGGTGGGGTGGTATGGGAAGCATAAAAGGCCTTGATGCTGTGCAAGCACTGCTCAGCAGTAACAAAAACATTTCCATATTATCAACCTGGTTTTCAGCACAAATCCAAAATGTAGCCCTATATTAGCTACTGTAAATAAAGTTAACTCTACCCCAGCCATCACAAATACCAAAATGACATTCAGTTTTTCCCCACGTGGCACGTGGACATGGAGACAGGCCTTTCACTGTTGCCAATATAACACGCCATTGTGGATGTAGCAAAAGTTCAGTGCTCACAGCATGCATAGCTGGTCCCTCACACCCTCCAAATTTTGGAGATTAAAAGTAGACATTCACAGAGCAGAACTGCCCTCCTCAGAGGAGGAGCTCATGTAGACTGTGCATCCTAAATCAGATATCTCAAAAAGTGAAAAATCTGCATCCTAAAAACACCTTTTGTTGACCACAAAAAAATCCTAAGGAAATGCTTAGTTGCAGGAGTCTGTGCTGTAGATTTCTACAACTTCTGTAAGACCATCACCATATGTCCACAAGGAAATTATAGTTCAGTGAACAGCCTTGAGAGCCCTTGCTAATGAACAAGTATTAGTTTACCTGTGGGATCTGACGTGAGTAAACAGAGCTGTGTGAAATCACTCTTCTGTGAAAATCTGATGCTCAGACATGGGCAAAATTCAAGATCTGTGATGTTTCACTCCCTCCCTTCTGTGAGGTTACACAAGATCTCCAGAACTACAAGGTTAACAACATATTGCTGGCTCTAGAGAGCAGTCGTAAATAAAATGACTTATAACTTGGAAGTACAATAAATGATAGTTTGATAAAAGCAGGGATTTTAATACATATGATCACAGTTTTTGCCACTCTATCTCTAACCCCATCCCACCAGAGAGGAGTCTGGGGTTGCACAAGGAGTCCGTAGTGGATGCTGACCAACGGGATATTCCATACCATATGGCATCATGCCCAGTATATCACATAAAAAGGATGTACCCATATAGTACGTAGAAAACATGGAAAAGAGAACGTTGTTAATACTTTGAAGGACTTTGTCATAAAAGCAGTAGCAGCATATTGATAGTTGAGGATAATCTGTGATTTATCAGCTCATTCTGACTACGCAGTTAACCTTTCAAGAGGAAACACAATGCTTTTCTTGAAAAATTATGGTGCACATCAGTCAGCATCCAGCTATGGTGCATAGTTTGCTATGCCACTTTCAATAGTATTTGTCCATCTATTTTGTCATCTTTTCTGCCTGCTTCCTTGGCAACAGGAATATCTTATGAGCCATGACTGTAAACAGAAATTATAACTTCTGATTCTTTGGGCTAAAGGGTATTAGACAGCAGATGAATGGTGGTCCCATGGGGCTGTTTTTTAGCAGAGGGTGGAAGCTGTATACAAGAGCAGAACTGCCCTTTGCTTGTCCTTGATGGGGAAAAGGCACCTCGCACTCAAAAACTCACAGCTAGCAAGATACTATAATGATATCAAGATTTATTTTTAATCTTTTTAAATCCAAGCAGATTAAAATGCCTCCAGTCTTCCTCTAGCCTTCTCCTTTGTCTGCAGCCAGGGGTTGGCAGGACACAGGGTCTGACAAGGCACAGTACTGAACTCCCTGGGGTTTAGTTTTACATCTTCGGTCACCAGAGGTCAGAATAAGCCAGAGTCCTCATAAATCCTGCACATGATGCAATACTCACATCTTCCAGTCTTGATTTTCCATATTTTTTTTTATATGTTTTCGTGAAATGGTCCGGGTAATGTGCTTATAAGTAAACCTCATTTTTCCATAAGTAAACAGTTCAAAATTGCTGAGGGGGCTGATTCCTTTGCATTAGCAGAGCATGCAGAGCTGTTTAAAAACCACTAACCAAGCACCCTGGCTTCTTGTGTTCCCCTTACTATTCTAATTACATGGAATGGGAAAGTGACTGAAAATGTACTCATACAAGCCAAAAAAATTACTTGTCCCAGTTAAAATAGTAAATGATTCTCTGCCATCAAAAGGAGAAGACATGTTTTTGAAGATGGAGTGTTTGGGCTCAAAAAACCTGCAGATTCTGAAAATACTTTCTCATTTCAGTGGCATTTAAACAAAGGTGGAAGATCTTAATTTAACCATTAGAGGTCAGTAAATCCCAGGTTATTCATCGGTTTGTTGAACAAAATTTTTGGAAAAAATCAGAAACAAGGTAAGAATAATTACAGCATCTCTGGACACTTGGGGGAAATGCTGGTTGAAATAGAGTCTTGGAATAGAAATTTTAAGAGTAAAATTGTAGTTTTCTGCCGGCTATGTGCACAGATGAAAAATAACCCCCATACTCCAGAATGTGTCGGTTTTGTCTTTGTAAGCCTTATTTCAATAACTTCAACAAAGATTAAAGGAAATGACTGTCCAATATAAGATGCAGAATCAATCCAGGGATCAGAGGGCTGGAGCTAGAGAACACTTTCCTCATATATGGACATGTAAATACTACACTGTGCTGCACAATTACATTCTCGTATGCTGCTGCCCTCTCAGCCCAGGGAATTGTCCTTCTTGCTGTGCAGCAGCTCAGCTGCAGTGAGAAAGGTGCAAGGAAATAATGACTTCTGCACACATACTGATCAACAGGAAAGTTATACTGTTCTTCTAATATTACTGCCACTAACAGGAAATTGTCCTAATCTAAATAGAGTAACTGCACATGATTTAATAATGTCTGATTCTAAACGATGCAACTTAAATAATGTATCTATTGACCAGCTAAAACTAAGTTTGCTTTCTGATCCCCCACTAGAGAAAAACTTGGGTTCATTTCTAACCCAAACCTGCCCCCTCCAAAGGGTTTTTTGTATCTGATTTTCTATTAGCCGCTCGGAAGCCAACTTGATGTTTGCTACCTCTGATGATTCCTCAAATTTGGTAAACAGCTCTTCACATTTTAATGGTCCTTGGTGCCCAGGTGCTAACCTGCAGTTTGGAGGCATCTCCCCACTCTGTGCAAGCACATCCCTCTGGGCCACACATTTTGCCATGACAGATTGCTGTGTTACCTGGTATGAACCTTGATGCCTAACTCCTCAAATATTTTAAAGAGAGGGAATGCAAGCACCAGCCTGATGAAGTGTTTTCCCTGATGTGCATTCACTCTCACTGGGGGTACATGCCGGGAGAGGAGGCAGACACGGGTCTTTTAATCACTTGCAGGGAGACTATTAGGCTGCCAATTTGATGTTCCTGTCAACAAGATAAAAGCCAACCTGAATGGAATATTCTTGGTGAAAAAGTGTTTTTAACACAGCGTTAAGGCCAAGGTGAACCTTCTCTAGAGTTGCCTGCAGTCCTGTATCAGCTAGTCTGATGCCCAGGCAAGGTAGGCCACTCGATGAATAGCTGAATAGACATAGAGCAACAGCAAGGATCAAAAGAAAAACAAAGAGGCTAAAACAGCACACTTGTCTAGCCCAGCAAAATAAAGGCTGGGGATAGTTCTGACAGTTGATTATAAATACACTGAGGGGTGAGTGTTGAGGAGGGAGACAAGCTATTCAGGATGAAGAACATACTTGGCACAGAAACAGATGGGTATAAATTGCCTGTAAGTAAAATTTAGGCTGGAACTCAGGAAAAGATTTAAAGATCTCTCAAATGCCTCTATTTCTCTTGGGCAACAAAAGATTAATTTAAATTTAGATCTTTGATAATTTAAAAAATGACAAGACATGATTGCCCATGACAGAAGGGGACTGGAATTGGTGATCCAGCAGGCCCATAGTTTCATTTGCTAGCCAGACCCCTTTAAGAGTGCTTTACAAATAGGTCTCAAAAAAAGGCTCCATAGGGTCCAGTTCTGCTAAGAGAATCCCTCACAGTGATGAAATTAAAGCTTCCAGCTGCTCATTGACAAGTGATTGCCGAGGTCTGCATGCAAGACAATAGGAGGTGACAGCTTGCAGGTCATATGAGCTTTATGTCAGCAAGGAACACCGAACCTGGATGGGTGAAGAATCCCCCTTATTTATGGATATTGGATATTTGTGTTGAAACGTGGTCCTGGGATGAAGGAATAAAAAAAATGGCATCTTCTCTAAACTCCAAAAGCAGATAGGCATAGAACAAGGTTTCTGCCAAGCCTGTGCTCAGCACAGAAGGGAAAGACATTGAGAATATGTTTCAGCATGTGTTCAGAAGCTTCTTCTTTTATTCTGAAGAAATTAAACTGAAGCAATAAAACAAAAGGAACTGAATCCTGTGGTTGGGGATTTGAACTCAGGCTGGTGAGTCAGCTCTGTGGCACCAGAAATAGTTTTCTGCTTCAAAACAAAATGTGTGTCAGCAACAGGTCCTTCCTTCTGAGGAGAGGCAAGGCCACCGCACTGCATTGGTGACTGTGGTAGTGGTGGGACGAGGAAAGACTTTGCCATCACTCCCAGGGAAGCCAAAAGCAGGGAGGGACTTCCATAATGCTGCAATAGCAGGTCTTGCAAAGATTAGAGAATGGGGTTGTTCACGTCACAGGGTAACTGCAAAGCCTCTGTCTGTCGAAGACAACACGCTAGCAGATTTTGTTCTGCAAAAGTAGAAAAAGAACTTCATGTTCTTCTGTCCAGATTTGGGAACAGTCTGATATATGCACATCTTGTGCATTCAATAACTCTCATTAATATCATTGGTTTAGGTCTTTTTGTAAATGATGTATCATCCTGTGTTAATAGAGAAGAATGCTGCAAAACTGTCAAAATAATAAACAGATGGGTATATGTGACATTTTAATAATTCTCCTCCTTAAGTATCATGGCCCTAACTCAGTGATAAATGATTTCATCTTTTATTTTCTCTAATCAAGAGCTCTGGAACTAAATAATTTCACTTAATGGGAGCAGCAAAGTTATTTGAGTAATACAGATTCAGAACTCAAGTCAGATGCCACTTTTGAACAATATGCTATATGGGTCAAACTGTGGATAAAAAAAAGGAGGAGTGGAGACTGGGGGAAAAGACAAAAAAATAACCACAGACAGAAGCAAAAATTTAATCTGTTTCAGTTTAGAAGAGCGCACATCACATTAAAAGGCTAGAAGATAAACACATCATCAGCTCTGTTTTCATCACTTAGAGGAGATATTTTAAGAAACTTCATAAACTAAGTAGGAAGTTGCCATGTGTCTAATAAGGAAGATTGGATGAAATAACAACACAAATAGCCTCAGGAAAAACCCCATGATATAAACTGACGACTACAGCTAAAAGCTGCTATTTAACATTTTTTTTTCGATGTAAGAGCTATCATGTGTTCTCCACGCTGCAGTATTCACCATGAAGGTCATATTGGAAACAATGCACATTGATCTGAGCCTATGTAAGAGAAACATTGTAGATGCAGGATAACGATTTGGTCCCTGCACCATGCACTGAGGCTGTGCATGTCTGAGCACAACGCAAACCATTTCTGACATCTCCCTGCAAACTGCCCAGTCCTTCTCCCAGTGCTGGGGTGTGAGGCAAGATGGGGGTCCTGCAGGAAGAAACTTTCTTCTGGTGTGCAGCAAATGGGATTCCCTGGGCACTGCTTATGTCCAACTCTCACAGTGCTGGGGCATAAGAAGTCCCACAGTACAGTGTAAAATTACGTGAGCAGATCACAGCAGCAAGAGCTGAAAGCTCCTATTCATACCAGCCTTCCTATTGATTTGAAAGCAATTATTTGCCTGAGTAAGCCCTGCTTAACTGAGAAAGGGGTTACAAAGTCATGGCCAGAGACTTCTAAAAGCTCCTATCAGTCACAGATACGTGTGTTGTGAGTCCTGTGCTCTATTTTTGTGAGCTTCTTACAGTCCTGAGAGTTTAACCAAGTCTTCTCTGCCCTCCTGTTCTAGAGTTAATGTATGCAGCCAAGAAAATGATTCCTTGGTGTATTTCAGAAAGATTTGGGATGTGACTAGTTTTGGCAAGCTTTCTAGATGGTCCTGAAGTAAGTAGCCCTGCCAAGGTTCTTTGCTACTAGCTAGCCCTTGGCATGGTTTCATAAATCTAGCTTGGACTCGTGAGGGGCTGGTAAGAGGAGAGGTCTTTGACCAGCTTGGCTGCTGTTCCCTGAAGACAAACCAGCCCTTTTCCAGAGTTCTAGAAGAGGATAATGAGCTGAGAAGACTCCCCATTTCTGGGCTGTATGGGCTGCACCATGTACTAGAACTGCCTGAAGGAAGAGGTGGAGGACATGCCATCAGCTTTGATAAACTAAGAGAGGGGTGGCTAAAGAGGCAGCCCAAGCACTGGCTGTAACCACAGCAGCCTTGTCAAACAGACATCCAAATTGCATCCTGCTCAGCTCTGGGCACAATTTAAACTGACTGTGCTGTATCTGAACTGTAATTGGCCATCACTTTGTCCATCCTTATAGTCTACAGAGTGAAAGAACAACAGTAAACATTTTGTTACAAGCAAAAATGAATCTTTAATCTAGGAGGTAAAGTCTTGAGAAGCAATTTCCAGCACATGATTCCTAAACATTTACAGCTGTTGAGAGGTTGAGCAACTCAGTAGACTAAGATTATGCAGGCAAAATTTAATTCTATTCAGCTTCTAGTTTAGTACATAACTGTTGGTCAGCCATTTACTCTTTCCACTCTTCTTTATGTGTAATGGTACAGTGGTAGGACCCAGTTCAGGCCGTGCTCTGATATTCAAAACTGTAAAGGTCATATAACTGCTGAGCATCACTTGTGTTGTGTCAGTTATATTACCTTAGAGACTTGAATGGTGGTGATGACAAACCCTTACTAATAGGAGTATTACAGATATTAGCACATCTATAAATATAGCTAAATCTTCTCTTTGTATTTTGTCCTCAAGTGGATCACCAAAATCAGTCTTTTGCTTCACACACATTAAATAACCTATCCTGAATCTTAAGAATTTGTGGGTATCTGTAGCACAAATCCTCTGCAAGAGCTTGCAGATGGCATGAGTTAAGCATGACCTGATCTTCTTTTTTCCTGTCTCTTTTCAGGGGCACAGGTCTACATGCTGAAATCATGAAGACTCATTCTCATGTTGCCATGTTTTCCTTTTCATTCACATACTTTGGTGTATTGGGTGCCATTAACATTTAAAATACTATGAGTATGTTCAGTCAGCAACGAAAGTGTACAGAGTTTTCCCAGCTAGTGTTCATCACCTAACTAGTACTGAAATATAAAGAATGTATATGCTTGAGCTTTGCCATTTGTTTTTAGAGTACGTTGGTTCTCAAAGAGCATGATGGAAAATTTTATAGGATCAGTGTCTTAGGTGATACCCAGAAAGACAAGGGTCATGTGGTCCTCCAGCACCTTGTTTTCCAGCTGTTGAAATGGAGATGCTGATTTTTACTGAAAGAGGACAGAAAAAATTGCTTTGACAGTGTCAGAATAGCAGAGAAATAATGACAAAATCACTTAGGAGTTATTTGCACCTTGGATGCATTTGAGATGCCCATAATACATTCATTTCATTAAAATGCACGGGTTTTTGCTAAGGATGAATTGAGTGGAGATAAGGTGTTTGTGGCTGATGCAAGGACAACACTAGCTATTCTCACAGCTAATTGCAGTCCTACCACTGCAGATCATAAAAAAACCAAATAATCTTTAATCACAAAGTTCTTGTACTCTATTTGAAATGTTGAGGAAAAAAGAAATACAATTCCTAGTATTAAGTGAAAATGAAGTATGCAATATTATCTTTTCATTTAAGAAGGGACTTTGAATGGTCTTCTAGTGAGACCATCCCAAAATCAGGTCTGTTAGGTAACTGCTGACAGACACATATCTCATCTGTTCATAAAAATCTCCATGAAGTTTCTCCACACTTCCATAGTAAATTTAGATTTGTTTTCCCAAAATAGAAATTTAGAAGTCTGAACTAATTTCACTGGAACAACATTCTTTTATCAGAAGAAGTTTCATAGCAGTGATCTGTGCTCTCTCACTCCACTCTCTGGAAGAAATTGCCTGCAGCCAAGAGGCTGTCCAACCTCACACACCCAAGTGTTGTCCCTCCTAGCACTGGAAAGACTCTTGATCAAAGTAGTCACAGTATACTGCGTGATCATTTTATAAATTCTACCAATGCAGTGCAATTTTTTCTGCTATGATAGCGATTTTGCAGCCACTGCCATATGCCACTGGCCCCCCAGGTCCCCTGAGAGGCAACTGATAGACCAGACTCATTATTCTTTCATGGAAGTGGCAGTCTGTGCCCAGTCTGTGTGGTGAGGAGAAGCTGCTGCGATGGACCTGACCCTTACTGGCAGAGGGAGGCTCACACATGCAGGGCTGCAGAAAGCCTCATTCACAGATCATGCTTTTTCTTTCTGAAGGAACAGCTGTCAATAGCCATTTCCTTATGTTTTTGCATTTAGGATGTTGAAAATCCCATCCAGGGCGCCTAAAGAAGTTCACTGGTATGGCTGGCTGAGATAGTCAAGGTTTCTGAGCCCTGATGCCCATCATACTTATTTATGAGGCCCTCGTGCCTAGAAACTGGCCCACATATTGCAAGTTCTCCTCATCCATTTAATCCCTTGATTTATCTTATTTTAATAGACATTAAGGTGTAAGACATTTACTTCTCTCTTATTCTTCCACTGAGATTCATACCGGGATGGAAAAAATGACACATTTTCTCCTGACATGTAAGTGTTACAGCTGACTCACAAGTGTTCCTGCTCCTCCAGGTCTACAGCTGCTCTGTCCCACTCTGACTTGGAAATACAGCCATACTTGGAAAGGACCCTTGCTTATATACATAAGTGATATAATGTCTTAACTTTAAAATACTTGCCTTTGTGTCATGTCCGTCCTGTTCCCCCTCCCCCCATTTATTTAGATCCTTCCCTTTTTCACTCTCACAATTTTTCTATCATGAAAGACTTGCAAACAATTTCAAGCAACATTCAAAATACCAGCCTTTATCACATCTGTTGATCACAGCTGTTGATGCAGCTTTTCTCTCATTTTATTTTTCCTTTTTGACATCATAGAACCATAGAATAGAATCATAGAATATGCTGAGTTGGAAGGGACCCATCAGGATCACCAAGTCCAACTCCTGGTCCTGTGCAGAACATCCCAAGAATCACATATGTGCCTCAGAGCATTGTTCAAACACTTCTTGATCTCTGTCAGGCTTGGTGCTGTGACCACTTCCTTGGGGAGCCTGTTCCAGTACTCAACCACTCTCCGTGTGAAAACGTTTCCCTGATATCTAACCTAAATCTCCCCTAACTCAGCTTCATGCTATTTCCTTGAGTCCTATCACTGGTCACGAGAGTGAAGAGATCAGTACTTGCCCCTCTGCTTTCCCTCGTGAGGATGTTGAAGACCACAGTGAGATCTCCCCTCAGTCTTCTCTTCTCCAGGCTGAACAAACCAAGTAACCTCAGCTCCTTCTCATACAGCTTCTTCTCCAGACCCTTCACCATCCTCGTGGCCCTCCTTTGGACACTCTCCAATAGCTTAATGTCTCTTTTATTTTGTGGCTCCCAAAACTTCACACAGTTCTCAAGGTGAGGCCACCCCAGTGCAGAGCAGAGTGGGACAATCCCCTCCCTTGCCTGGCTGCTGATGCTGTGCCTGATGCACCCCAGGACATGGGTGGCCATCCTGGCTGCCAGGGCACTGCTGACTTATGTTTAACTTTCCCTTGACCCAGATCTCCAGGTCTCTTTCTGCAGTGCTGCTCTCCAGCCTCTTATTTCCCAGTCTATGCATACAACCACGGTTGCCTTGTCCCAGGTGCAGAATCTCATCTCTTGCCCTTGTTAAACTTTGTATGGTTGGTGATTGCCCAGCCCTTTAACTTGCCAAGGACTCTCTGCAGGGCCCCTCTGCCCCTGCGGGAGTCAACAGCTCCTCCCAATTTCGTGTCATCAGCAAATTTACTTAATATTCCTTCCTGCGTCCAAGTCATTAATGAAAAAGTGGAAGATCACTGGGTGGAGGATGGAGCCCTGCAGAGCCCCCCACTAGTCACAGGTCACCAGCCTGATGTCACCCCATTCATTACAACTCTTTGTGCCCAACCTGTGAGCCAGTTGCTCACCCATGGCATGACATGGTTTTTTAGCTGTGTGCTGGACATCTTGTCCAGAAGGATACTGTGAGAGACAGCAGCAAAAGCTTTGCTGAAATTCGAAAATATTACATCTACTGGCTTTCCTAGATGAACTAGGAAATCAGGTTCAACAAACAGGATTCTCCCTTCATGAAGCTGTGCTGGCTGTGAACAGTGACTGTGTTGTTCTCCAGGTGTTTTTCAATACTTATCAGAGTAGTCTTTTCCCTGATTTTACTTGGCACTAAAGTGAGACTGACAGGCCTGTAGTTTCTGTGGTCCTCCTTCTCTAGAACAATTCTGTGTGATGAAGGAGGAAAGCATTTTCCTCTGCTGCCCCTGTTTTAAAACTTCACAGATCGCCCTGGACTCACTGCACTGTAAAACACAGGGAAGCAGCCAGAGATTTCTTCAATTAGGGCTCCCTGTACTTCCCTCTTATTTCTCAGCATCCCCTTTCTTTGAGGCCTTTACAGTCTTTTCTGTCTCCTTTATCATGTTTGACCTCTGCTCAGTTGATACGTCTCTGCTTTGATCTGTTTCAGTCCCCATATACCTCTTCTCTCCTGCTCTCTCCCTTAGCACTTTCTTTCTCCCACAAGCATGCAAAGAAACTCTCCCATTGCCAGCACTTTTAATCCCTTTGGCTTCCCCAGTTCTCCTGAACATACTCAAGGCCTGGGAAGGCAGTGGCTATAGTTATGTCCCCAGCGAAGGGCCTGCAGAAAGCCCCAGTGTCCCAGGTCTGCTCAGTGGGGACCCCGCTGGCTTCTGTTTATTGCTGTTGGCCTTGGGCCAGCCCAGCCCAGCCCCTGGGCTCATTGGCAATGCTTGTTCTGGTTGTTCCGGCTGGGCTGAAGGATCCCCCTGAGGAAAGCCTGGGGGCTGGAGGAGCAGTGTGCCTGCGTGTCTGTGAGCACACGTCCATCGCTCCCCGGCGGCAGCCCCAGCTCCTTGTGCAGGCTCCCGCATCCTTTTTACTGCTAAATTGCCATTTCCCTGCTACCCTGAAGGGGCCTCTGGCTCCTGCACATCCGGCTGGAACTCGCTTAAGTCTCCTCCGGCATGCCTCCATGTTTCCTCACCAGTTCGGGGGGAAGAATAGCACTTAGTGAATGGCCCATTCACGCCCTGGTGGGCTCACAAACCGCACAGAGAACAGCGACGTCGCCTCGGCAGAGCCTCTCAGGCAGGAGCACCCGAGTCAGCAGGAGACTCGTGGCACCGCTGCTCCCGCTCAGGACGGAGCAGCCACCACCGAGCATGGGTGGGCACGGCAGGCTGTGCCAGGGCAGCCCCTGGCTGTGACGAGGCCATCGTCCCCGTCCCCATCGCTCCCTGCAGACCTGGCAGCAAATTAACAGGCGGTAGTGGCCTCTAAAAGGAGACTTGTGCTTCCCCTTCAAGGAGCTGGATCATTTCCAAAGGCAATGTTATGTGTACCCATCTGGAGGCTGTGTAAATAAATCGGTTCAAGGAAATTAACTGGGTTTTATGAGTGTAGAAGCTGCAGCTTCTTCTCTCTGGACCCTCGGCAAGGCAGCAGTTGGCCGCATCAGACTGCTGCGCTCCCTGTACTGCCCTCGGTCTGGGCAAATCTCTCTGCTGCCCAGGAAAAAGTGCCAGGAGAGCCAGGGGTTTCAATCATTCCTACGTAATCACTGGGGAACATCTGTACCTTGTGCATGCAGGATCTTTCTATGCTCAGTTTTAGGTAAAGAATTCCCAGCCCTCAAAAAGTCTGGGACTAATTTAGAGCCTCTCTAGGTGAAAGTTTATATGCTTTAATAGCATTTTCTGCTGACACTGCTGGTGATGGCCCTGGTACCTGGGCTCCTACTGTGGATAGAATCACTATTACCTTACATTTTAAAAGGTGCTTTGGGAAGTCCCCAGCATGGGAAAAAGCAATGAACATAGCAATGGTGACCTTATATTGGGCCCAGTATCCCAGGCTGTCCAAACAGTTGTGTCGTTTGCCTATTTTGACAGTAAAAAATGTTAAGGAAACATAATCCTGAGCCTGTTTGGTTGGACTGGTGTTTACCTCTGGAGTTCTATACATCATGTTTTCATATCACACACTTTTTCTTAATTGAACTGAACCTCAAATTTTGGCAAAGGAAAATAATGTTTTAGATACAATCTGTCACAGGAGTGGGATGAGGAACTTTCCTTTCCAAGCCTGACTGGACTTCTGTAAATTTTAGTAAAAATCTCTTTTCACACTTTCATTTCTAAAACTGAAACAAGGTTCTTTGGCTGCTCGCCTCACAAGTCTCAGAGGGCTTTTGAGGCTGAAAATGATTTCCCACTCTTCAGTCTCCCTTCCTTCTTACATATGGCTTGGAGGCTTAGACCATCAGAGATGTTGAGGGGACTCTGTTTTTTAACAGGGATCAAGCTGGATAGGCACAACCCAGGGCATCGGGGTGTGGGGGGGCCAGGTTACTAATGCTCCCGAGGCTCATGACAGTAACTTGATCTTGCCTGTAAGTGTTCCCTGTGTGTACAGTTCAGCAAGGGCATGCGTACCTCCAATACACACATTCAAGGGTTACATGGATGGGTAGTTGCATAAATAGGAAGGCAAATGGGGTTTTGGAACATCCAAGATATTGCTGCTATCCCTCCAGAATAAAAAAACAAATTAGTAACTCAATCTTGCTGTCATTACATAGGTAAGAAATTCATTAAATCAGTGTGACTAATCCTGTGATTAAGGACTGCACACCAGGTTTGGGGCTTAATCTCTTCCGAGAAAATCCCAATTTAACAGGAGTAAAATGATCCTAGGACTAGTCTGTGAGAGCTGATGTTCAAAGCATGTGGAAGAAGAAATCATAATTAATTAGTTTTGAGGGATATTTTCATGTTTAGGTAATTCTATTATACATGAGAAGCAATTGCGTCTTCAACTCTCCTGTTGTAAAGTAATGATAGTTTTTATTAGAAAATTAAGATGGTCTGAATGCAAGGCTCTTTCAGGACAGCACAGTAATTTTGAAGCATGAAATGGAGAATATGGTTCTTTGTGAAAATGCAATGACAGGGAGGGGATGCAGTGTCCTTTTTCAGGAGTCACATTAAAAGGGTAAGATTAGAAGTGCATTAACTTGATGCGGGATTACAGAAAGTCCACTTGCACAGCTGGTGCAACTGGCACCGAGAGGAAGACAATCTGCCTGCTCTTCAGCTTCTAAGCGTCAATAACATCTGTAGGATAACACTGGGGAAGGGCCTTACTGAATTTTAAAATAATTTACATATATATGTGTGTGTGTGTGTCTCTGTGTATGCCTGTTTCTCTGTGTGGTTAGCCATTATCTTTTTGCTATTTCCAGTTTCTTAAATATTACGCTGAGCTGTTTAATTCAGTTTAACTTTTTAAAATTTCCTTTGACTCTTGTTTTTGAATGTCCTTCTTTCAGTGTGCTCTCCAGGAAGGGAGGGAAGAGGGACCTGAATAAACATCCAAAGCCGAGTCTTGTTTTCAGAGCAGTTCAGTACATTCCTGCAGGCCAGGCAAAAGAGGAAGGGAGTCTGCTGTGTTCTCTCAACATTACAGGCTGTCCAGACAATTCAGAGGTAATTCATTAGCGGGAGAGTGGCACATTTAGCCCACCCGCATGCACTAAGTGGGTCCAGAAGAAAATGAGAGCACAGACTGATGCAGCCAGCATGCCTTCCAAGTGGGATGAGGTAGTCTGTGAAGTGAGCCATTAGACAGCAGAGTTTGCCAACAGTTTTATGAGAGCATCGTGTGCTACCTGCAAGGCTGAGACAGAGACCTTTGCAAGTTATTTCTATAAATAGCCTGAAACTTCTAACCAGTTTATAGCCTTGGTCTCTACAATTATTGTGTTTGCAGGTACCTAAACTGCTCAAATAGAAGTTGTGTGCGCCATTAGGCATTTGCAGGCACAGTGCTTCAAAGGTCAGGTGATATCTGAGCTAAATCCTTACCCTGGTTAGCCTTCACCACCCATCCCTAACCATACATAGAAAATACAGTCATTCAGAAACTAAGGAGTCTGGTTTAGTACAAATGCCCAGTGTTGAAGCCTCTATCTTTTGAATTGGTGGATTTGGAGTATATGTTGGAGATTTTTTTAGAGTGTCGCTACACCTTTGTAAAAGTGCAGGTCCCCTGTGATGTTGCAATGTCTATATGCAGCATCACAAATGCTACACCAAGGCCTGGTGTAGAAGGTAACTGATAAACCAGCACCAACAGAGTAAGAGTTGGCAAGACAGTTGAGATGGTCAACTCTGCCTCCTTTTGTCATAGAGAAAGTTTTCTCTTTTGTAGCCCCTTAATACGTACATTCCATTAGCAAGGTGCGTGCTGTTCTCTTCTCCCAGGTCACAAGAGATTGGGTGAGAGGAAATGGCCTCAAGTTGCACCACAGGAAGTTCAGTTTGGGTATTAGGAAAAATTTCTTCACTGAAAGGGTTATCAACCATTGGAACAGGCTGCCCAGGGCAGTGATTGAGTCACCATCCCTGCAGGTATTTAAAAGATGTGTAGATGTGACACTTGGGGACAGGGTTTAGTGGTGGACTTGGCAGTGCTGGGTTAATGGTTGGACTTGATGTCCTTAAAGCTCTTTTCCAGCCTGAATGTGTCTGTGGTTCTATGATTATTTTTTATTTCATGCATCCAAAGGATAATAACCTGAAAATACTATTAGTAATGAGAGCATGTTAGAGCTGGTAGCCTGTCACCACTCGACTTGCTTGCTGTCAGTTTGGGTTGCCCACAGACAGGCTCCCGGCATGTTTATAACCAATAAAGGGAGTTGTAAGATATCAGAAGGCATATTCATAATCACTTTCTTCCTGGTGCCAACTGGGAGCATAATAAAAGATGCAAAGAAAGAGGCCACCAATTTCTTATTGCATTCAGTGAGTTACAGAGAAATTACAGTGAAAGTCAGACTCCAATAATAGCTAATGTCTCTGCTGAGCTCCGAGCCTATTTTGTGCTTGCAATTTCACTGAAATGGAGTGCCTCAAATAATTGCCTAATGAGTTAGGCCTCCGAGGAGCAGCATTTGACATCCTGGCAGGCAAAACATAGCTTTAATTGTCAACATTTTATAATCTGAAATTTCAAATGCTAACCGATCATTTAAAAGCTGCTGATCCATCCTGATAAGATACATATTTTTCTTATGAATGCTATTTCTTTTGATCTTTAGTTTTTTCTTGACATATCTCTCTCTGCAGTTAACAGGGGCTATCACTCATTTGCTCTGGTTCTTGGTTGGTTTCTTTTTCTGGAGTGCTCCATTTGATTCACCTCTTATCACCCATCTTCTTTTCTCTTGAAAATGCAACTTGTATTAGTTTAATTGCTGGCCCACAATAAGCTGCCTCATTATTCATCCATCACTATCATCAAGCAATGTAGAAAAGAATAAAAAACAAAGGGAATATATCTTTAGTGTTATTTGATGTGCCTGAGTCTATTTATAAATAAAGACACAAGAGGGAAATATTTTGTGTAAAGAACCTGAAAATTACAGAGCTGCCCAGATCCTGTTATATATATCAGGCAGAAATTTCTTCTCTAACTCCAGGGCTTTCTTGTGAAGGAGAGAGATTGAATTTGCTTTCCTGTATTCTCTTTGCGTCCCTAAATTGGATACTTTCGGTTGCCTTTTCTTTCCTAGAAGAATTGCCATCTCGCCCAAACCTCCCTGATTTTTTCCACTTCACTTGACATACAGAATCATTATCATTTCTCCTTTGGCTGTTAAGCAAAATCTATCATTTACCACAAGCAGTTTTTGCTAGAAGGAACACCCGAGCCCTTTCTCCTCATTTTTTTGAGGACTATCACAGAAAACACAGTTCATTTCAGCGTAAAGCATTAAAGGTGAATTTTGAGCTTTTCAGCTCACCCAAGACATGGTGAGGGCCTACTTGCACTGTCCAGGACCAGGCCAGGTCAGGGAACAAAACTTATCAGTAAAATCAGGGCAGGTTTGAAAGCAAGGACACGTGCATTAAAATTTGTTATGCGACTGTTGCAACATCCAGTGCTACAGCCGAAGGCTGGGGCCAAAACCTCCTGTCTGTGCTCCAGGAGACCTGATCTGACACTGTCTGCCAGACGTGGAAATGTCTGTTCCCGGCTCCAGAGGGAACAGAGGGCACCAGATGGACCTGGCTCTGTTCAGCAGTACCAAACTCTCGTCTGTTCTCCCCATGAAGAACGTCCCCAGCCCAGCTGCAGCACGCATGGATGCATACAAAGGATGTGAGCGAGGAGCGGGTCGGGCTCGGCCTCGTGGGAGCTGCAGTTTAGGTGGACACGGCTGTGCCTCATAGCCCGCCCATAGCTGGTGCCCTGTCAGATCTTGAGCTATTTAGGGCATTATAGCCAATGAGAGCTATTTGAAAGCTATCTAATGAACAAATCTTTAGTCCCAGGGTGCAAACTGGTTGTCACACAGCTCACAGCAATAGTAAGCAGGAGTGTGCATGCTCTGCCTCCAAAAGCACTTGCCTCTGCAGCCTAATGAAGGGAATGCTTTCTCTCTGCATGGTACCACTCACCTCTGGCACCCATCAGCAAATTCCCATGACAAAATGGCTACCTAAAATACTATAGAAAATGATCAGGAACCACCGAGTGGATAGAAAAGTCCTATCATCCAAAATGTATGGCAAAACCTTACTGACTCCTGAACCTGACCCCTGTGTTAATGTGCCATCAGAATGAAAGGTGCCATTTAGGGAGCGACCAAGCACTGACTATTTCTGATTTTCCCAATCGGAAGGAAGAATCTTATTAGCCTGCTTACTTAAACTAACAAGATGGCCCAAGGAGCAAATGGAAGATGCTCCTAAATGATTCCTCTTTGAGTGACACCTGTGTCCTTCTGATAACAACAACCACTCATGGGAAGGCAAGTTGCGGCCTCCTATCTCATGACACAAGCTCACAATGGGCCCGAGGAGCGGTTTACCCCTTCTAGGCATTTTACTCACTGCAATTACTTCTCTAGTGTTTTATCCGTCGTGATAATGAAATGTTTGACAGACTTGCCACTCTTGAAACACATTTTCAATCTCCATAGGCTAACCACAACTTGAGCCTGGCACGACACCTCTGAGCTCTAGTCACTCACTCCTCGCCAGTGGGCAGTTTGTGGAAATGCTGACATCTGACAGCTTGGAAAAACAGCATCAATAGCAGAAATCACATTTTAGCAAAAATTATGTGAGTAGCCAAGAGCTACTTCCCAAGAAGTGTGAATGGTGAGGATGTGGCCCAGAGCACAGTGCTGTAAAAAGGCATCTAGAAATTCAGCAGGATACAGTTTAATTTCAAACTGATCATTCTCATCTGTTAAGAGCTACATCTTAGAGAAGAAAAAACGCTGCGGTATAAATCCTTTTTATCGAGAAATACTGGATTTGGGACCCAGAAAGGATTTGTATTTTTTCCCACAGACTTTTGTGCTTGTTTGTGTCTGGAGGCAGCAGCTTTACCTCTCTGCCTCCACAGGTGCTGCTGGGCGGTAAGACAAGGATGGCAGTGGTGCTAAATTACAGGTGGTGCTCACCTGCATCAGCTGTGCCTGCAGCAAGCGGTGTTCTGCCATCTGCTCCCTGCCATGGTCCCTCTGATATCCCTGCTGTTGCTGTAAATGGGGATGGAGAAAGGTGATCCTGTTTTAGCTTTAACTTCAGTGGACCAAAGAAATTACTTAATTCTTGTAGCCTTGAGCATGAGAGTTTAACTATGGCATGTTGAGGCAATAGCAATACCATAGTAAGAATCCTCTTTTCTCATTAAAATATGGAAGAAGCATCTTCCCCTGTGTAAGAAAATCTCTCCAGCTGCTTTTCTGTACTAAGTGGAACTGTTTAGAAGGTTAAATATCAAATTCCAACCCATCAGGAATTTGCTAGTCACTGTATTAAATGATTTCTTGCTTCTAAATGTTATACTTTAACAATCTTTAGAAACAAGATTCCAAATCTGAGTTGATTTTACCTATTTTCCAGTGCTATTCAGCTATTCAGAGCCTCGAGTTAATGGCCTCAATCTTGCAAGCATTTGCCACACTTACTTGGCGCTATGGCAAGTCCAAACGGTTCAAAATCATTAGTCACAAAAGTCACTTTCAAATAACAGGATTAAAAACAAAAAGATAAATCAAAGCTCTTTCAGTTTGCTGGTTTGTTGCTGAAATAATTGCTTGGGTTTTAATAAAATTTTGGAATCTCATATAATTCGAGATTTTCAGAAACAGGGTCAAAGAGAAAAGTGTTCAATACTTTGCAAGTTGGAATGAATTCAGACTTGATAAAAGAACGGTTTTGTTCTCACCTGTGACTGTCAGGGTATTTAGTAGCACAGATTATTTTTTAGTAAAAGTAATTCTACACATTGTCATTTGTCTAGACTCAGGCAAGAAGTAGGCATCATTTCAGCATTAATTTTTGGCTTTGGATAATTTGGGTTTAGACATTCTGCGGAATCAGGGACACGGAAGTGTCCCCTGTTATAAAAATAGTAAATTAACATGACCATTGGCAAGAAACCACTCTTGTGTTGATGAAAGCTGGGAGGGTACAGTGTAGGTATGATGTTATTGTGTTGTACTTTAATAAGATTCTTCAGCACTATGTACGTGGTTGTCCAGGCTCAGCCTTGCTACCAAGTGAATAATCACCACTGGTAAGATTTGAGGAGAGTCGCCTTTGTTAGCCTAAGATGTGCAAAACTGGGAGCCTGCCAAGGAAGGAGGATGAAGGTGACAGAGATGTCTGCTTGCAGATCTAACCTGGCATCCCAGAAGGGATAGTGTATGTTGAGAGCCTGGATCAGACTCTGTAGAAAACTTCTCCCATTAAACAAGCCCCTGGGAAAGCTGAGAGTGAGGCCTTTGCTGTGGGTATTGGGAAGGAGGGGTAAGGTTTGCTCTGCCCAGCACCTCCATCTGAGGGCAAAGGCCAGGGCAGAAATCAGTATCTGGAGAGGATAGGGTGGCCAGGAGACAGGACTTGGCAAAGACGGCAGCTTCCCGCTGAGGAAGCAGTAATACTTGAAGAAAAAGAGTACATCTCACACAGAGAAGTGAGAACGTTATCAGGCACAGCCTGAGCCAACTAGTAAAGAGGCGGATACTGCATGTTCTGAAAACAGAGCACTAAACCCCCCCAGGAATGAAAAGGGACAAGAAAGAAAAGAGTGGGATGACTACCTTGGAGGTCTGTATGCTAATATAAGAAACATGAAAAACTAATTGAAGAAAAATTTAATTCACAATCAGAATTATTTCTTAACCGACTGGATAAGTGAAGGGACATGACACATTTGTGATTTATTCTGAGTAAATGGAGAGAGAGAGGCATGTTTCTGAGGTGTGTATGTGGTTTTGTCTGTCTGTTATGAGCATCAGTAGTCTTGGAGCATAAAAAGGAGGGGAAACAGCCCTGCTGCAATGGCGATTATTATCTGTTTCTCAGAAAAGGAAAGACTCCTTTAGATCTTTTTTCTGCCAAGAGAAGAGGGGTTGGCCCAGAGGGTGAAGGGAGAAGGCAAGCCCTGTGACAGGGATCATAATGAGTAGTGCTCCTGACATCAAGCAAGAGAATAAATGAAAAGCAGTAAAATAAAAATAAGAGATTTGAGGAAATAGAGCATCAGTCAACTTGAGACTTGAGAGAGTAGAAACACAGGAGGAAAAAGGAAGTTTAAAGGAAGCTCTTAAAAACATACCTTCAAATAGACAAGCACAGATTATTTCCTACAGAGGAGATACAAGAAGTGTAGTAAGAAGTCACTTCTGCTACCTCAGGAGTTTTTCAGTGACCTGAAAATTATTTGACATTGAAAGTAGGTCAAGTTACTAGGAAGAGATATGTAAGACTAGCATGAACCTACAAGGACAAAATCAGAAAGGCCAAGGCATAGAATACAATAGAATTAACACAGGAGGTAACAAGAAAAAGAACAGAAAAAATATTTGGAAAGAACATTTGCTAGAACATGAGGACAAAGAAAAACACAGTACACTGCTGAGTGCAAGAGCAGTAGCTTTCTGTACATTGGCTGTACCACTGCTTTTGTCTTTGCTTCCCAAGGGAGTCTCATAAGCACGTTAAGGAAAGAGTTTTACTGAAAACGCTATGAAATTGTCATACAAGTGACTGGAAAACTATACTTCTAGAGAAAAGGATGAGTAAATCTGTGCTAGAGTTTTTCCTGAGTGTCTTGGGATGACTTTATGATGTGTATCCCCTATCGCCTGCTCTATGCCCAGACATGATTCCTGTGCCTTTCTGTGTCNTTCTCGGAAGAGAGAGACGGAGAGTTAAACTCCTTTGTTTCCCTGGGACTTTGGATTTTTTCTTCTTCTCTTCTGGACTGTTCAGAACACCAGAACATCAGAACCTCACTGGGAGGCCTCACACCTCGGCCCGGAGGGGCCCAGGCTGACTCAGCTCTGAAGAAGAGATAGAGACCACACCCACGGAAAGGACTCTAAAATATTCCCAGGTTTTCTCTCCACAGTGAGAGGTTTTATTATTTAGCATTATTCTTTTCCCGTATGTTTTGTTAAGCAAATAGGTTTTTTCCCTTCCTTCACTTTCCTTTGAGGAATTTTTTCCCGAACCTGGTGGGGGAGGAGTGGCTGTAACCTGCCTTCTGTGGAGGGGACATTCCTCCCAGAGCATTCCTCCAAAAATTTGTCTCAAACCAGGACACTGAGTCTGCTATTATTCAATATTTAATGGTTTGGACACTAGACAATGGAACTCTCTTGTACAGGACACAAGCTGGAGGATGCAACAGGAATTCTAAATTATTTTGAAAAATGGAAGTAGTCTGAAATAGATAATTTAGGTATCAAAAATACAAGATGGGAAATTGTGGACCAGACAACTGCTTTTTGTTAAAGGCTCTGGGTGTGGATGACCTGGGTCGATGATGCTGCGCTGCCATGACAATGTAGCTTCCCAGCGGGATGCACGAAGGAGTTGTATGGAGGACACATTCTGCCTTTGTTGTTAGGGGTAACGTCTCAGCTGTGCCTTAAGAAAGGTGGGACTAGGGCAGAAGCAGAAAGATAAAGGCTGAGAGCCCACCGCCTTGGAGGCAAGATGGGGAACACTGGGGCTCTGAGGCAAGAGAAAGCTGAGGAGAAGTGTGATAAAAGCTTCAGCATTCGTAGAAATGTTCTGCAGGCCATGGATCACAGGATGAGAAGAAATGGTCTCCAAAAAGTGCCACATGGAGCACTTATGTTAAACGGTAGATTTCAAATAACCTAACGCCACGGCTGTCTGTCCTCCAGGGAAGCTGTAGGTTGTGGGGATGGCGGGCACAGACAGGGGAGTATCTCAGAGGCAGATTAGACTGACCTCTACCAAGGATAACTTGGCAGAGCTGAGCCTGCCCTGGGGCATGGGGTGGACTACATGACCCCTCCAATACCCTGCCAGGGCTGGTTTCTATATTTCTACGATGACTTAAACATTCCCTGCAATGAAAATGGTTGTCACAGAGAAATTTCACAATTGACATTTTCCCTGTGAAATTCATAACTGCATTGGTAAGAAGAGTGACCAGAATACCTAATGACTCATCCAGACAAAAATATCTTAAGGAGCTGAAAAATGAGAGCACTTAACATCATCTGCTTCAGTCTTGAGGGGGCACAGGAGCAGATTTAATTTCCAAATGTGCCACATGTTAAAATGGCGCATTTCAGACACAAACAATATTTCTGCTACGCTGATATCTCAAAGATGAGAAAATATTTATCATTCTGAATTGAAAGTATTGGATTATCAGGGATCATTCCAATTAAATACCGGTAATAATTAGAAAATACTATAATCAAAGCATCTGTTCTATGTGGCTTTTAGATCTGTAGTGATCTAAAAGTAGGGGTCCTGATTCTGCTGCATGAAACCCACCTCAAAACAGTGTTGCCTCCAAGCTCTGAGACAGGCCTGTCTCCCATTTAGGACTAGGTGGAATGGTGGTGGGCAAGTACTGATAATGAGCTAGTTGGTTTTGTGCTTTGATTTTGACCAAAATCTTATTTGATTCTCACCTGAAAACTTGACTTATGCAAGAAATTTGTTCCCATGTCCTGTTTACTCTTTCTTTTTGTGAGAATCCCCTCTGCCCCTTTGCAGTTGTGTGGTACATATGCACATAGTGGCACTTAAATGCTGACAGAAACCATTTTGATAACTCCCTGTAATAAAGATCCCCCTGAGCGTGGAGAAGGCAGGCAACTGAATCAACAAATCAGTAGACTAAAGCTGAAAATATGTCTTGGACTTTGATTATGTGAGCAGCTCCTATCTGAAAGAATGGATTTTAAAAACTAACCAAAAACCCCCAAGCTGAGAAAGACAGATGGGAATCATGCCCCTGCCTTAGTATGGCATTTTCCTACGGGGAAATATTATTATCATGATTATCTATACCAATGACAAATGCAATACCTTACGTAGTTGCAAGAACTCAGACAGATTCCCTCATTAGGAAATTATCTGGAGAGCTGGTTTAGGAAATTAAAACCATTGTATTCACCGTCCATTCACATTCTCTTTTCCTCTTGTCAGCTGTGTGGATGGATAAATTCAGAGATAATCCCTTAAACTATACCTGCTACGAGCCCAGATCTGATAAAAGCATGGTGCATTTGTAAGTTTAGGCACAGCAAGTATTCCCTTTGATTTCAGCGGACTGTCTGGTATATAAGGATAAGTGTAATACGACTCCTGGTACAGTTAGGTCCTTGTCTTTACTGGAATGGAGAATAAAGCCTTTTCTTCCCAAAAGATTTATCACTGATCATAAACAACAAGCTAGCCTTTTATTACCTTGTGTATTCCCTGGCAAAAGAGATGATCCAAGGCTAGCAGAGGGCCAGGATCACTAGCTATAGCCATGCACACTATTTATAAGGTACAATGTGGGTAACCTAACAAGAAACCCCACACACACATTAAAAGGAGACTCACTGTTTTTTACTGAAACTCTGGTTGGGAAATCATTCCCATCAAATAGCTCTTCAGCACAAAAAAAGAGCATATTTCCTGATAAAACAGACTCTCACCTTGATGCTTGGCTAGGAGCAACCTCAGGATAACCTTCATTTCTCAGATGCGGAGGATGTCTAATATGAATATGGGGCCAGCTGCTCAAGGAGCTGAGATACTCCGTCCCAGATGGTCCTCCACAAAGCTGAGGTGACCTGATCACCTTGGTGTGGGGAGTCCTGCCTCAGGGGGCCAGGCAACTCTGTGACACCCAGGGCCCTTCCAGCATGTATTTCTGTCATCTTGTGATGAATGCTGGAGCAAGAAAGTTAGTTTGAATCAGATCTACAAAAGACTTTGCTTTTGTACTTGCTAAAGGTTTGTGTGTAGGGGCTCTTAACAAGGTTATGAACTTCCCAGGATAACTGTGCATGTATCTGCACTTTGAATAAATGCCCTGGGACTATTAGTCTATGCCCCTAACTAGGAGAAAACATTTGCTGATTGTCATGCACATCCTAAGGGCTTCGGACAGCAGGACACATTTCAATGATTGTTTGCTGTTGGATTACTTGTGGTGCCGCCAGAATCATTGCTCGGTGGGGTCCATCCTCTTGCCAGGTAATCAGCAGGAGAGGATAAAGAAATGCACAGTGTTATCTTGGCCTCTTGAACCGTTTGCAAAGAAAAGGAGCATACTCAGCCAAGAAAGTTTGGCTATCTTTTAAGCCTGATAAGATCCTGATGAAACACAAGTATAAATTATTAATACAAATGGCATCGGATAGCAAAAATTCATGCATATAAAATTGACTTATATTTACATTTGAAATGTTTTTCTTTTCTCCAGTATAAAAGTCTGTCTTTAATGGCCTATTAGTGCTTAGTTAATGCTGCATAAGCTTTTTTTTAATGTACTGAACTACCAACAAAGAAATCACAATCCAGACAGTACCTCAAGAAGCAAACACAGAAGAAATCATGCATGGCAAAGAGGTGCTTACTTTTTTCCTTTTCACGGTCTGTCTCACCAAACAAAATTCATTAGAATATTAGAAATTCAGTCTATACAATAATGCTCATCACATTACAGAAGATCATGTCAAGGGTAATTTTGTAGTGTGATAGCAAGGGAATTAAACCAGCCATTCACATTAACAATAACAAGTATTCAACAGCTAATCACCTATGTATCATCTGAAATGCTTCCTCTGAATGAACATTAGAATGTCTCACCCCTTTTTTCTAACGAGTTTTCCTACTCAAGAGAAAAAAGGAATTGTAATGAAATTCTAATGCGGTACCTGTAGCTTTATTTGCAATTTTGCCTACAATCTTTTAAATTAATTATTCAAGAGAGCTACACATAGTTGATATAAACATAATGAACACTTATTTAGTTGGTGGATAGCTGATAGCCTCTAGATTGAACTATATAGGTCTCCACAGAGATGGTTACATTAAGGTTATGTGACTTAACTGCCTAGACTGATGTAAGTCGTGCTAGTAGGAACCTGAATAAATGAAAACTCTGAGTGGTAAGTAATGTCAGAGACAATAGGTATGAAAAAACTTTCCTCCACAAAGCCTGGCTAGAAGTAGCCATATCACAAGTTAATAGTCCAGGTAAACTAGTGTGTGGGCTGAGGCAGTGACAGAGTGGACATAAGAGTCTGGCTGAGATGCTCCTATGAGGTGTGAGCAGTGAGAGGCCAGAGAGGCGCAGCACAGCAGGAACACCACACCTCCTCCACAACAATGCCCTGGATGGGCAGCTTCCAGCCAGTGACTAAGCAAACCAAGAAAGCATAATCCAGTGGAAGTAAATTGGTTTTCTACCATACTAAACTACTGTAGATGAGTAATGTAGGTATATGTACACTTTACTCCTTATTTGCATGCTTTACTCTTTATTTATTTAATGAGCTGTATGCTCAAGGTTTTCTAAACAGACTTTTAAATATATTAGTTCTTAATGCTTGTTTCTTAGGGGAAAGATCCTTTATTTCTTCTCATTTATATTTTATATTTAATTTTTCCTTTATATCTATGTTATGTCTTAAATTATTCCTGCTAAAACACAATCTTTGCTCATGAAAGGTAGGATTCCTGTGACTTAGCTTCAGACTCATAGATTTCAGTATCTTGCCTGATGTGTGTGTTCCCTCCATTATCAGCAGAGAGGCCTCTCCCAGGGGGAACTCATTTGATTTGTCTCAGATGCCTTCTTTAGATCGCAATGAATCCCTCTGTCATGGGAAGGCTTATATCTCTCTGCTTTGATTTTAGAGAATGCTTGTCTACCTCTTTTATACTCAGTGCCTGGTTTTTAGACGACTGCAGTCAGGAGAGCTGGATTTAATCTCTTCCTGCTATAATGATGTTCCTCTACAGCAGTGGTAGCTTTAGAAGATCTTCCCATGCAGTCGCTGAAATAAGCTATTGCTTGGCATATTTGAAATAAGCGTGTTTGCTCAGAAGATGTCATACGGCTAATTTGCCCTCCTTGATTTTCCCTGGCAGATTTGGCTCGATAGAATCTGTGTAGTGGTCAAAACCCTACCGTGGCAGGGCTCAGAGATTTCTTCATTGCCCTGACTACTGATGTCTCCACACAAACAGCCACATGCAGGTACAACACAAGGTGCAGAGCTTCCGGTAAGTTATTTCTGCAGCAAGCACTTCTTTTGGTGGAGCTGGCTGGGATCTCCCTCAGTCCAGAGCTTTTCCAAATGCTTTATTTTCATCACTGTGCCACATGCACTGTAACAAACCTCATGGCCTTTTTTGGAGGGGGAGATGGTAGTTAAAATTATAACCTAACCCATGTAGTGAATGGGCTCCCCTGGCTGGTGAACAGTGATTTCTGCCTGGTGATGGCAAAGTTCTTTACAGGCTTCAGGGCAAAATTAATTTTGTGCAAGGGTGTAGTGTAGGGTCTATAGACTGCTTAGTTTCCACGCTTGCTCGTTATATAACATTTGAGGGGCACTTCAAATGTGCAAAGCTCCTGATCTGGCCTTTTGACTTTCACTGGCTAATTCAGGATCAACATACTAAATTCTAAGGTCATTGCAAAATACAAAGAAAGTCTAAGAATAGAAGTCAGTTCCTCTCAGTTCCTAAACCTCGAGACCTTACATGTCCTTATACATAAAGATACTCACTTCCTGTGCTGAAACTGTTCAACATCTTCTATAGAAGCTTTTCAGATCTTTTTTTTAAGGCACTTCTACAGATTTCAGAAGGTTCTTAATACCTTGTTAGCATTTTTTCAAATTGATTTCTGATTACTTTCTCCCTAATTATATATTCCACAGCTGCAGTCTTGACAAGGCAAACAGCAGGAATCTGCTCATCTTTGGGCTCCCTTTACTCTTAGAAGGTGCGTTTCATTCATACAGAGATGTTATTAACAACCTTCTGGCTTCTCCATGCAAGCACAGCTTCTAACTGATCATTACCAGAAACAACAGGTTGTTCTCTCTAACAACAGTTTCATTTGCACTTAATTATGCTGTATTAAGTGACATTGAAGGTGACACTAGGAAAGGTAAAGTGGTTCTGTATTGATTCGGTTCAGGTGTTTCTAATGAGGTAGATTGTGCTACAGGATGTTTCCAAAGACGTATGTAGTGCCTCTCCTAAGAAGTGGGAAGCTGTGTGGTGTTTGCTTTCACTGTAACCAGAATGTTCTAAACTCTCTTGTTTGCAGGGATTCACTCCAATTACCTTCCTCTAATTCCAGGTGGGGTATTTCTTCCAGCCTATCTCTTATTTTCCTAAGCAAACATTACTGTACAAGTCCATAGGAAATGGTCTTCATGCCAGCTTCCAGCTGATGATGTTTTGGATAACTTTCTTCAGTAAAGATGTAGCTAGTAGAGATGTAAGCTACAAAACAAGGTTTCCTTTTGAGCAGTTTCTGTCTTACCTTCCCTTAATTATAAGTAATCTCACATCTCTTGGAGCATTATCCAAAACGCTAAAGTCAGTGAGTCTTCCCATCAACGTCAGTGGTCTTTCTCCCTCTTGGCTAGTGACTCAGTCATTTAGTACTTAAAAAGTCAGATCTTAATTGAGTTTGTATCAGCATGGCATGCCTATTATTTGCTTGTTAGAGCATCAAAGACTTGGAGAGCCTGGGGTGGTGCAGAAGCATCCCATCGGGCTGCTGGAGTCTGTCTGCTTTGCAACAGGAGCAGTCCCTTGCCACCGCTCCCTCTTCAGCTCCAGCAGGACTTAATATACTGAGGTACATTTGCCCCACCAAAGCCACAGATTTTGCTATCGATCTTTGATGTCGTTCACACACTGTATGGTGTTTGTTTAGTGGAAGGAGAAGCAGAGCTGCACCCAAAGGTGTATGAGCGTCAAATGCAGCTGCAGAGATACAGGATCTACTCTTTTCTGCTATTTCTCAAACACTACTTGTTATGTATTAATCCCCATTCCCAAAGATAAATAAAATGGCAAACCACTTTAAAAAGCAGCTACACTGAATATTGCTGTTGCAAGAATAATTTTTAAAATGTATCAGAAGTGTTGAGACAGACAAAAGAGTCAATATTTTTAATGATGTGCCTATGAATGAGAACTCAGGAACAGAGCAGACTTGTATTGGGAATAGTCATGCTGGAAAACCCAGTATAATGAGGGAAACAGGAAATATTTTCCCATCTGCAACAAAGAATAATTCTTTCAGAGTTTACAATCCTTCTCTTTTTACTCAAGTCCCTGATCAAGTGCAGGACCGAGTATTACTGTATGCATCAGCTTTTACATTTCTTCATACTGTTTTCAGAATAACCAGGAGTGATTAAGTTAGAAATCTGTTATCCTTTTACTTTTTATGAGCTATGGTAGCTCAACAAAGGAGTCAGGAGCAGATTCAGTGGCTTCTTTCACACAATGTAAGTAGAAGCTTTTTTTCAGCTAGTTCTGGTCTGACATTTACTTCAAGTACTTATCTCTGGGAGCATACCAGGAAGGAAACTATAAAAATACATTTGAGGATCTTGTCAAGTTAAAAGTGGTCGACAAAGAATGAGCCTCTGCTGATACTTCAGTGCATTGCATAAACTCACTCTGTTGGCCAGTTGTGTTTTCTCCATACCAAAATCAGACACTGTTCTTGAATTTTAGCTTTAAATTTATAGGTCTATTCTCCCTGTTGCTTTCCCATCACTCTACTTTTCTGTAAGGTTCAGAGTGATAATTCCTCCACGTATTTCAAGGGAAGAAAATCCACCTAGTTCTTTCTTAGTAAATACCTCTTGAACTCCAGTAGACCCAGGCATACGTGCATAGAAGAAGCAGGGTTTCACAGCCCAGGAAGTCAAATCAGCTGAGACCCTGTTTTAGAATTAGCAAACAAAGATTTAACTCATATAAACTTCAGTTCTAGTGGCATTTGTAGAAAGGAAATGGAAATTATTAGACCGCTTTAATGACAACAATCTTTGTATGGCACAACCACACGTACGTGCTTATATTTGTATACTCCCACTTCTTGCTCACTTACCTTATTCTTCGCCTGGAAAGAGAGCAACACTCACAATAACTGTGCACTGCAATAGCAACGGCTGAAGGGATAAAATCTGTGGTCTAGTAACCACTCTGTGGCATGTGGCTGGAAAGCTGTGAGTCAGGCAGTCTTGGTGAATCTAGAAGACTTCAGGGAGATGGGACATGGGTTCTGCACCTTCCATACTGACTTCTTAACCCTCTGGCCAGAGGCAGCCTAGCTCTGACATTTGAGGGAGAGGTTCTAGACGGCTTTTAAAGAGTCTGACGGTGAAATGAGAAAACATGATTCAAGCACACAGGTGTCCAGTTTAGGGTGACTGAATTGCTCTCTGCCCTCTCTCCTCTGCATTAGAAAACATCCACTGACTTCAATGGGAATTTACATACCCACAGATTGATTCAGTTGATGAACAGAGGCATGCAATGCAACTCATGGAAGATGCACTAGCTTATCCCACCCAGCTTGCCCTGCTGCTCCAGGTGGACATGAGGCTCCCACTGGTCACAGTTGCCCAGCCTGCATGGGCAGGTGGTTCACATAACCACAGCTCAGCAGATGAGCAGCTCTGGTTGCTCCAGAAACATGTAGTCAAGCGACTATATCATGCCCTTAGCTCACATTCAGATGCTTACATTTGGAAGTTTGAAGAGAATTAGATGAATTCCATGTTTTGTTGGAACAGACCTTACCTAACTCTGCCTCAGTTGTGGCCAGGGAAGTGCCAGAGCACTGTTAACTGATGATGTGTTTTCATTTCAGTGCCTACTGTGCAGAGCTAGATACTGAGGTTTCAATGCAAACCAGATGTAGGTGCCACACGAATTTCTGGCATGACTGATGAGCTTTGTGGATAATGTTTTTTACTCATTTTATAGAGTAGAATAGATATGACATGATATTTTACAGTCACTTAGAGACAAATCTCCACCCCAAGAAGCTTAACTGATATAAGGAGTTTAAAATATATTGATTTCCACTGCTTGTGGGAACCTTAAGATGCATAGCTTTTGCTTCATTTTCTACCCAACAAACCCTTACCTTTGTCTAAAAGCTGACACACAATGTGATACCAGTTCCTGGAGAGCAGAAGCTAGTTGCAGCCTGCATTGCTGCAATCCAATGTATAGAACTACCTGTCTTTTAAACACAAGCCAGGTGGTGGAAAGTTGTGGGAAAAGAAGTAAAGCAAAAGCTGGACCTTTAGTGGAAAGCAATCATGAAAGTGACTGCAGAACTACAGACAGAAGCTCTCACAAGCTCGTGAAGGCTGCAGTTCAATCCATTCCTGTCCTGAGCCGACAATCCTCTGCAGTGTCTGCAACGTTCATTACTTACGGCTTAACATGTGCAGAGCCATAGGAGGAAAGTGCTCTTTATTCACTTGAACAGCTAGATGGGGACTCAGCATGCAGCACGTTACTCTAAAGTCTGGGTAACAGTTAGTTTTTTAAAGAACTCCATAAATAGACCTCCTCTTCAAAGCCATGAACAAAGTACATTGTGGAGGTACAGAACCCACAGAGGTTCAGTTCAGATACACAGCAGAAGGCTTCAGCCAGCAGCAGCCAGTCAAAGAACATTTCTCATGTTTGTCAAAATCACAAGGGTATTGTAACTAAAATGTGAATGTTCAACTTTGTCATACTCATAATTTGACCTAAGGAATATTTACTTCTTCCTCACAGCAACTTTCCTCTGTCCTCTCCCTCTTAAAGCAAAAGTAGACAAAATATTTCCTATTCAAGTACTCAAGCGTTCAAATTACTTTAAAAGTTAACACCTGTTTTAAGACACTTTCTGTTCAAGAACTCAGGGTTTTATCCCACAAAATGCTAATTTAAGGTGAATTGAAACTTTTCATGCTTCAATAGAAACAGAAAGCAAGTGTTAGGAGACCAGCAAACCTCACAAGCTTCTGACTCCGTTATTCTGGACTGGAAACTGCCTACAGTCACTTTCACCTTCACAATAACCTTGAGAGAAATTTTCAAGCTGATGATAACTGTGTTTTCAGAATATTTTATACAGAGAAATAGACCTTTCACCAAAGCACAAGGCAATCACAACCTAAGCTGTAGGACACCCCCACTGAGATGATGAGTACATACCCTATTACCTTTTTGTGCAAGTTATTATAGGAAATTAGAATTTGATAAGTAAATAAAAGGAATCTGACAACGATCTTCTTTATTTTGTAAATTAGTCTTAGAAAGACTCTTTTATCTAGTCAGGACTTTAAGGGAAAATGTTCTAATTTTTTTTGTGTCTCACTAAACTCTTATACTCTGAGAAAAACAGCATTGATAATTTTTAGCATCTTCTGACAACAAAATAGAGACAATATGATGTACCTTCATCTACCTACACAAGAAAGTAATGGCCGTAGAAGTGGAGTACTGCATACCAAATGCTCACATGAAATTGCTCATAATCATTCTCCCAGAATCATTAACATTTTGAATAATTAATAAATTCAAGAAAGTTACAATCTGTTCTAAGACAATCCATGAAAAAAGCCTAAGACTGCCAAACAAGTTATTCATCGTAAATTACTGCTCTGCTGATGCAGTTACATTACATAAAATGAAGCAGTCAACCCTTTAAGAACCAAATGTTTCACTACCCTTTCTAATGGGTGGCAAACAGATGAAATGAAGCACACAGAGAGAACAGAGGAGAAACCTTGCAGTGACAGGAGATTATCCTCAACGTATATCACATTTCCTATATTGGGAGTGCTGCAGTTCTTTCTAAGTAGAATAATAAAAAAATAATAAGGTAACACCAGAGCAAGAGGGATGCTGAGACCCGAATGAGTGTCAGTATGAATTTTCATTAGGCACAGCTGGAAGGTCTGAGAATGTGTTGTGTAACCAAGTCTATGAAAATTAAACAGTGTGAAAACTGCTGACACAGCAACTGAGCTGCTTATGACCAAAGGCAGCCCCACAGCTGGTGTACAACAGCACACATCCCTGCACAGACCAGTGAGCACCAGTTGATTCAGAGGTCATCAAAGGCATTTTTTTAAAGAACTTTCAGAGACTGAAAAATGGGCAACGTTCAAAATTGCCGTAAAAATTGCAGGTTTATAAACTGCTGCCAAATCCTTTATTGTATGAATGATAGACTTTAATGAAATGCGGCATTTTCTTCCACAATATACTATAAAAAATACCTGGTGAAATAAAGGTAATATCTGAGAAGCTTTCATCCTCCTGGTCTTTTGCTAATAAAACACAGGCACTAATCAGATGTTGTTTTGTAAGTATAAATCAGAGCAGAGATTCACATTCTTAAAGGTATTTTCACAGTGCTTTGTCCTACTGTCAGATAGGAAATGTGTGCAATGTGTAAATGAGTAACCAAATATGCCCTGGGACAGTTTCAGTGTGTTTCTATTTTTCAGATGTCTATATCATTTCTGTAATTCAGATTTAGACTCCAGATGTACCTAGCTGTCATCCCTGCATTGGCTTTATGCATCAGAAGAGGTATTTGCAGAGGGGCTCAGAGTGTTAGGGCTGGCCAAAGAGCCTTGTCCTCTCTTCACTGCCTTGTGAAGCTGCATCTCTGTAAAGCTCATCTGGCTTCTGCTGCTTAGAGAGGGGTGGATGGGGTAGAGAGGTGTTGAGGTGGCTGCCACCTCCATTCCTTACATCTCTTCAATGGCAGCAAGCATATCTCCCAAAGGCTGTTCCCCCTAATCTGGTTCCATGTGAAGTTTATCCTTCCATGTGAAGTTTATCCTTAGGCTTGACAATCCTTCTCCCCTGGGAAATGTCCTGGCACACACTCAGATCACCACTCCTCCATCGTGCCTGCTTTGCTGAGAAGTCATCAATGCTCTGTGCTGTTTGACAAGCTCACAAAACAGAGTTAGGAGAAGTTCTCAGGACTCTGGTTCTGCTTCCAAATCTTTCAATAAAGTAAATTGACATCTACTTTTCATTCCTAAAGAATACAAAATCATTTTTGTAGTGGACTTTACCCTTGACTAATAAGATTCCACCTAAAGTAATTTCACCAGAACAGCATCAAATGCAGAAAATCCAAGAAAGATCCCTGGCTTTTTTCCCATCAAATATCAGTGGTTAAAAATTTTATAAAAATTTGCAGGGTTGCAAGACAAATGGTTGATTCTTCCAAGGGAAGAGAGCTTGCAAGTGTTATGCCTCCAGGTGAATGGAAACTTAAGCCATGTCTTGGTGATCTTCATTCCTAATAGCCATGTCTGCACTGTGTGGATCAGAGGATCTGCTGCCACACATCATGGCTGTCTCCATGCTTGTGCAACCAGATCTCTTTCCAAAAGCAACCACTGGGCACAAAGGGATGGTGCAAACCAATGCAAGATGCCACCATACAGGCCAGATGTTGTCCCTATGTGCACCTCTGCAGGTTACTGAGGATCGCCCTGTGCAGCAAGAGGGACAAACCCAATATATCTGTCCTTCATCTGGAAGCAGCAGTCATATAAGAAAGCAGAGAGAGATAAAGGTGTACTTCAGAAGTTACCAACTGAGAGATTCAAAGAGCTCCAGCAACCAGCTTGGGCACTGAAGAAAGTACCACAAACCCAGCAGTGCTTTAACGTGGGTACTGGTTAATAAATTAACTTACTATTACCTGAAGTTAAGAATTACCTTACTAATTATCTGAAGGAAGGCTGAGGGAGTTGGTGTTTCCAGCCTGGAGGAGAGAAGGCTGCAGGCAGACATAACAGCAGCCTTCCAGTACCAAAAGGATCCCTGCTAGACGGCTGGAGAGGGACTTACTGCAAGGGCCTGTAGTGACAGGACAAGGGGCAGTGGCTTCGAATTGTGTAAGAGTAGGTTTAGATTAGACATAAGGAAGGAATTCTTGACTGTGAGGATGCTGAGACACTGTCGCAGGTTGCCCAGAGAAGCTATGGATGTCCCATACCTAGAACTGTTTGGATGGGGTTGGATGAGGCTTTGAACAACATGGTCTAGTGGAAGGTGTCCCTGCCCATGGCAGCAGGGTGAAACTAGATGAAGGATGTCCCTTCCAAACCATTCTGTGATTCCATGTTTCTGTGGCTATCTGTATAAAGGAATCATTTTCACCTCACAGCATTCTTTATGTCAGTAGCTTCCCTCAGCACCTGTCGTCAGCAGATAGTCAGTGTCTCCATGGCCCAGAGACACCACATTCCAGTGCTGTTGCTGGAGGCTCCAAGCCTAAATGCTTCCTGTCTGCACGTCTCACTGAAAGGGATTTTCCACTCTCCACTCACCCTGACCATTTAGCACAGAGATGATAAATACAAATAACCTTGAGGAGGTCATATATTCAAGTGTTTCCTCACACAAATATTTTTGTGGATTTGAATTTATAAGGAAGACATTTACCAGTTTGTGGTAAAGGAGGTATTGGCCTGTTGAAAACAAGCAAATAATCAGGGTAAGAAACATTTTGTTCCACTGTACATCTCTCTCTTCATACATTGCCAGGAGATGGTAATGAGCAGTGAGTCATGAGCAGAGTTTCACTGGAATGAAAAATGGCAGAAATAGAACAGAAAGTACATGCTATCCTTTCAAGATCCCCCATCCCATAAACACCAGAACTTCATTAATTAGGATTTGAATGTAAATTATTGTGATCATTGCAAATTAGTGCTGGGAGCCAATCCAACAGAGTTGTCCAATAGATGTCCTTGAGAATGCCAAGGCACATATATATATACTTTTCCCCATATTGCCACTGGGAGCCTCGTCTCCATCCATGGCTCCCCAGTATGTGCAGGCTCCTGGAGAGGAGTTGCCTCCAGAAGCTTTGAGGCCTTAAGGCATTGAAAGAATGAGGTGCAGCAATATTTAGTTTTATTCCAAATGTAGCAGACACATTTCTAATAGTGCTTGGATGTAAGTATCCAGTAGCTGTTCCAGAAGAACTGCAGGTTAACTGGAAGTATCATCACCTGAAGTTATTCTCATTATTTGTGTTAAGATAGCAACAAGAGACCAGCGATTCAGGATGTCAGACACTGTAGGAATACACAGACAGTCCCTTCTCTTAGCTCTCCTTTCTGCAAAAAATGAACTGTGCTGGGGTCATTGTATGAAGGTCATGTTCTGTCTGCAAGGCCCGAGGAGACTGGGAAGTCCTACTGGACAGCCTTTTGCTTGTCAAGCCCATGATGTTGGAGTAGATCGTCCTGGTTTGGAAGTAGGCATCCCTACTTCTAGAGCTCAGGTATTTTCTTGGAAGTGTCACACTGATCCTTAACAGCCAGTCACATCTGAAGTGTTCTTTGGGCCAGCAGGAAAACAGGTTCTTTCCCTCTTCTCTGCCTTCTTTATGTGAATTTTTTTAGCAGCAAGTTTTACTCTGTTCATGACAATCTTTCTATTGCCAGAGAAACTTGACCTGTGGTTATCACCTGATTTAAAAGGAATGAACAAAATTTCCAACTTCCTTATGCTGCCATATGCATGTATTTTTGTTCAAATACATCACTGACAGTTAAGTAGCCTGAGTTTTCTGCAACACACCTTCCAAGTGTGCTCATCACCCTGCAAGGCATCCTTCTATTGCAAGTGCCTACAAAAGCTTCCCAAACTAAATTTGTCAATGTCAGGTTCCCCGACTACTTACATGGCATTTTATTTGGTCTTCTCAGGACTCAACCCCATGTCTCTATCTACTTCACCCACTCTTCCCAATCTCTTGCACCTCAATGCCCCCACCTAAACTCCGTATTTTTTCATTCCTCCTCCTCTAGCTATGCTTCCACCAACCAAGACCCTGTCCCTTTTCGTTCATGCAAGGCAGGCTGCTGGTCCTCATCCTGAGCCAGACCACATCTGGCATCCTGGACTAGAAGCACAATTACAGGCTTCAAAGTGATATTTGTGTGAGGCAACCACAGCCACCATGGCAGCTCAGAGCTCTGGTATGCCAGTGGATGGAAGTGCCTGGGTCACGTCTCCTGAAAAGCCCACATGCAGTGAGCTGGGAGAGGTTGTGGCCACTGCTTCCCATTCAAACATTGCATATAACACTTGAGCAAGGTCTAGAGTGATAGCTGGAAGAGCCACCAGCACACAGTCTGTATTTCCTTGCCTGAAATGAACATCTGGATGTGATCTGAGAGGAACCTCTGCTTCTTAACTCTGTATAGTGATTACTCCCACCTCTGAAGGGGCAGGCTGAGAAATCCTGCTCTGCAGCTGACCTACTGCTCACTAGCATGAACAATCTTACAAGCTCATAACACACAGCCAATGAGAAAACACAACAAATTTCATGAAGCTTTACAGATCTCCAGGGAATTAACAGAATGGTGTGGAGAACTCTGCCGGTTTTGTTCCATGTGCTGGGTTCAGCAGATTTCTGATTGTGAGCAGCTGGTAGGATCAGTTCAACATCTGGTGGTTGGTCCTTTGAGCAAGACATAGCCTGACATGTGGCAGCTGCAGCAGCAGAACTGTGTAACCTCCAGCTCACATCTCACTGGGGCTACCAACCCAGGCTATGAGAGCAGGGCTTGATCCCAGTGCCACGCTATAACCAGGAATATTCTTCATCCATCCTAAATAGGCATCTTTGGAACTTGGATTTCCAGCCAAGATGCTGTTTGGAGACACAACTGAGAAAAACTAATAACTGAAGCAGCAGAGAAAGTCCAGTTTATCTCAATTTTGGTCTTTTCATGCACTTTACCTGCAAGACTTGCATCTTAGATTCACGATTTTTGGGGAGGTTCAATCCGAAAACTTTTGCAGAACTGTTTAGAAATTCACTAAAACCTGGAAAGAGGGACAAGCTGGTTAAACAGCGCACTCCAAAAGTCACTCATTTGTTGTGACGTAGGAGGTGCAGATTCTTTCAAACTTGAGTTTGAAGAATCTGCATGTCTTCATCAATGTCTTCACCATTTTGATCCTACAATTATCATTATTTTAATGTTACTAGGGTGATAAAAATTATAAGCATGGCATGATGTGCTGTTCGCGTGATCCAGACAGCCATTAGCTGGTTCATGGTTCTAATTCTCAGTCTCAGCGTTTCTAATAGTTTGGTTATAGTCATGGATTGTGATAGCATGCACACATCTACACAGAAATCAGAATTACAATAAATTTGAATTAAGCCTTTAACTACACTATTTCAGACAGCTGGGTTTTTACTTTATATTTTGCTTCAGAAGAAATCATTAATATCTTTCACACAGGCACACTCTCTGTGCTGTTATAATGCTGTTATCCAAAACAGATTACAGAAGCAGGCTCATCAGCTGAACAATCTTGGTTTCATAATATCTTTTTCAGTATTGGAGAAAATTGTCTGGCTTATTAATGGCTGCTGTTTACCTGGAGTTTTTCTGCAGGAACAAAATAATGCAGCTCTATTACTATCTCTGTGTCAATATAAAGCATATTTTCATGGAGATATTAAAGAAAAAGTAGTGTTCCCTATCATTTATTGTATCTCCATTATCAAGTCCCAGCTGAAGTAAGGACCTCAGTGTACTGGATTGCAATCACGCAATAATATTTGTCTCCCATGTATTTTAATTACCTCTCATATATTTTCCCTCTTGGAATATATATTGAAAGAACAGAAAATGAGGATGCATTCAGTATCTCTATTCAAAAGGGAGATGTTGTTATTTATTTCAAAGGGATAAAAATGAGTTTGCATCAAAGATATTTCCAGTTTCCTTTGTTATCACTTTATTTAGGCAGAGGCAACAGTTTCTAGTAGTTTATATAATTAACATTGGAAAAGCGTCTATTTTGGTGTGAAATGTACATTTGAAAGTACATTTGTAGCATTTACCAGCATACCCTGGTGACCAAAAAGAATTTTAAGTACTTCAAGATAATGTATTTTATTTCCAAATAATCACTGAAAGGTGATGGTCAGATTTTACCAGGCTACCTTCGGTTCAGTTGAAGATAAAGATCAGTTCAGGCCATTTTTATAGTCTTTTTGTATAAATATAGCATTTCCCAACAGAAATTAAAATTGATTTAGGAAAAAATTAAAAAACATTGCAAATAGACACTGATGTTTCCTTCAATTGGCTAAGTCATGGTTGTCCTGCTGCTATTTCTCTTTCCACTAGTTTTGTTTACAGTTTCATTCTATAGATATTTGCAAGAAGGAGAGCTTAGAAAACAGCATTTGCACTACAGGGTGTTTCAGATATTTTCATAATTGTACTACATCAGATTGGGACCAATTTTTATGAGAATAAAACACAAAAAAATTTCGGTTGAGAAATGCAGAAATGTTTGCTGAGTGTGCAGTCATGTAACAATCAGGATTTGTTATAGGTCTCTGGAGAAGGAATGCCCTGGGGCACGGTAACAAGGAAATTTATTTCTAGGATTTGAAGCACTGAGGTTGTAGTTCAGATTAAGCAAAGCCAAGCCAACCTAATTTATTTCCTTCCGTAGTGCAACAAGTCTGTAAATTTAATATTTTTTGGTGAGGTTTTGTCATTTTGCAGGATTAATGGTTAAAACCCTGTTTTTCTGGGAAAATGCCTAACTGGGTCCAAAAGAAAGTGAATCTTAAAGCCACACATTGGCACGTTCAAGGAAAATTAAGTTTTAAATAAACCCAAGCAGGTTAAGTACACACTTGTCCAAGAAAGGACCAGTAACTGTGCCTTGCCCCAGCAGTGACAGCTACGTGTGCGAGAAAATAAAGTTTCAACCTGAGAACTCTTGTCAGTCAACATATAGGAGAAGGCAATTTGCAAAATAAAACAATCCAAGACATTTCACTAAATGGATTTGAGGAAATCATGATATGCTCATGAAATTTGGGGGGAAAAAAAAAGAGAGAGGCTTTATCTATCACAAAATATATAGCTGCTATTCCTTCTATTGCCTTGGAAATACAGTAGTTTCATTTATGAGATATCGAAGACATCATCATACTCCCTTTCGGAACAGAAGTTGCTCTTCCTCAGCTCATTTGACTGTTTTTGTACTATAATTTAGGAATTCCAACATAAATATTTAACCATAAGGAAATGTTGCAAGCAAAATATGATTTGTGTACAAAAACGCTTCAATTTAAAATAGAAACAGTCCTCCTTTGACAAGGTTAAATGCAACTTTTAACACTCTAAGGATGCCAGCAGATAAAACACAGAAATAAACAGCAGAGAGCCAAAAGACACATATGGAGTTAACAATGCTCTTTAAAAACTCAGCAGAGGGGGCTGGCGTTCTCACACATGGGAGAGCCTTCAGCGAGCCCTGCAGGGAATGGGTCTACAGCTCAGGCTTCTAGAATGGGAAACAGCAGCTGCTTTGCCCTGCTGTCTTGGTTTTGCCTGGGATAGAGTTAATTTTTTTCCTAGTAGCTGGTACAGTGCCGTGTTTTGGATGTAGTACGAGAATAATGTTGATAACACACTTTGTTGCTAAGTAGTGCTTACTTAAGTCAAGGACTTTTCAGCTTTCCGTGCTCTGCCAACAAACAGGTGCACATGGAACTGTGAGGGAGTGCGGCCAGGACGGGTGACCCAGACTGGCCAAAGGGTTATTCCATACCACAAAACATCAAGATCAGTATGTAAATGGAGAGGAATTGGCTGGGAAGGCTAATCACTGTACAGGAATGGGCTGGTCATCAGTCAGTGGGTTGTGCATCACTTGTTTCTCTTGGCTTTTTTTATTCTATTTTCCTTATCTGCTTTTTTATTACTTTTGTTATTGGAATTATTGTTATTATATTTTACTTCAATTATTAAACTGCTCTTATTTTCACTAATGGATTTTACCTTCTTCTGATTCTCATTCCCATCCCACCAGGGATCAGGAAGGAGAGATAAGGCTCACTGTATTTGGGCCAGAACTCCCTAGGCAGTACTCTAACCTCTGCTCTTCACCTTTCAAATTATTTGCATCTCAGCAGGACATGGTTTAACATTCAGTTGGCTGACTTAGTTTGAAGTCTAAACACAGTTGCAAGAAACTGTTGACACCTTTTGATCTCAAAAGTCTTCTTTGTAATTACAGCTAAGTTGTCTCCTTTCCACTCTGGGGGGATGCAAGCATATCTGTAACTTTGAATTGCAAAGGAAGAAGATGGATAGGGGCTACAAGGAACTGCGCTTGGAACCAGTCTTTCCCACAATGCACCATCTGTGATTTTTGTGAGAGCCACACTTGTAGTAATTTCCCCTGTGAATCACACTGCCTTGCTGGCAACAACACCAGGGGAAATCAGAAAACTGTTCCTGATTCTGACCTGCTTATACATGTGCACCCACATGGCAACCCTTTTGCACTGGTGGATGTAAACAACATCCAGTTAGAGGTGAACTGGGCCGCTTATTGAAGAGCAAGCTCTCTCCCAGACAATGTGTACACCAGAACATTGCCTGGGCTGCTTCAGTTCCTTGGACACTGAACAGACATCTCGGTGCCATCTGGCAAGAGGCTGCACAGGCTTGCAGCCCTGTCCCTGAGCAGAGCAGCGGGGGCCACAGGCAGCCTGGTGGGCAGTGTGGACATTCGGGGCAGGGTGTGTGCGCACAGGGATCACCCCTGCACAGCAGGACAGACTCAGTCATCTCGCCCAGACCAGAAACCTCTCCCACTTGAATTCAGGTGTGTTATAGTGTCATATACCATCTACAAAAGCATGAGGTGTTTTATATTAACTATGTATGCAGGCATAGAAATGCATGGGCAATATATAGCTCTTTTAAGTTTCCTATAGAGATAATTCTTTCCCTGGATAGGATAAGCAAAAACCTTGGGGCAGCTTTGTTTTCCCTTATACTACATTGGAGCATTGCTATTCAGATTGACTTTTGGTGTGAATCACACTATCATGTTGATGCTTCAGAATATAAGTGCAGAACTCCATTTCGGCTTTGATGGCATTTATGAAAGAAGTCAGAAGAACTTGTTCAAATTTAAAATATGGTAATATATTACCTTCTAGCTATTTTTAAAATTTTTATTTTATTTCTGCAAAAGGAAAAGAAAAAGCAGTCTGAAGAGATTTACATAAAAAAATATCAAAAGATCCACCACCCTGGAGGAGATTCTCACATAAAGTTTCTCTGTGTTATAAAGGCAACAGTTTTCTGCACGTTGTTGTTGTTGTTTTGTTATGGAATTAATCTCTATTTTATTGAGAGCATTCTGAGCTTATATGCACTTTTTATCATACAAGATATGCAACTACTCTGATAATGGCTAGAAGTGATATGCAGGAACACTGAGAACTTGTTTGGGAAGAGACTGAAGAGGAAGAACACATGTGACTCATACAAAAATGTATTGAGCATTGTGTTTCTACAAAAGATAACTGTCTACAAGCCTGAGAAGCATGAGCTGCTGTGATCTCATGTTGTCTTTCACAGAGCCCCCATGCTGGCTTTGCATACGAGTGGTGTGGAAGAAAGCAAGGTCACCCTGGTCTTCAAAAAGGGCAAGAAGGAGGACCCAGGGAACTACCACTGGAGGCCATCACTATCCACAGGGATGACAAGAGGGTGATCAGGAGTAGTCAGCATGGATTCACTGAAAGTAAATCATGCTTGACCAGCCTGATGACCGTCTGCAATGAAACAACTACCTGAATGCATGAGGGGACAGCAGTGAGTATTGTCTACCTCAACTTCAGCAAGGCTTTTGACAGCATCTCTCAAAATATCCTTATAGGAAAACTCAGGAAGTGTGGACTGGATGAGTGGACAGTGAGGTGGATTGAGAACTGGCTGAACAGCAGCTGCCAGGCCCAGTGAGGCCACATCTGGAGTATTCTCTCCAGTTTTGCACTCCTTAGTACAAGTGAGATGTGGAGATCCTGGGTCGAGTGGAGGGCTACAAAGATGATTAAGGGAATGGAGCATCTCTCTCGTGAGGACAGGCTGAGGGAACTGCCACTGTTCAGCCTTGAGAAGAGACAACTGAGAAGGGGCCTAGTCAATGTCTCTGAGTATCTGAAGGGAGGGTGTCGAGAGGATCTGGACACTCAGGCTCTTCTTTGTAATGCCAAGCAATAGGACAAGAGGCAGTGAGCAGAAACTGATGCACGGGAAGTTCCACCTGAATATGAGGAGGAATTCTTTACTGTGTGGGTGACCACGCACTGGAACAGATTGTCCAGAGAGGTTGTGGAGTCTCCCTCACTGCAGATACTCAAGAACTGTCTGGATGCAATCCTGTGCAGTGTGCTCTGGGATGACCCTGCTTGAGCAAGGAGGCTGGACCAGATGACCCACTGTGGTCCCTTCCAACCTTGCCCGTTCTGTGATTTGGTGACTTCATTGAAGCAGCCCCGGCTGGGAGTGCTTCAGTTTAACTGGGAGCAGCAATGGGCTTCAGCGCAGGTTGTAAGGCGATTATAAAAAATAACTCTGGATTTTCCTCTAGAAACTCTGTTGTGCTAACTCCTGCATTATTTCATTTCACTGTGACCATGGCTATTACCCAAGCCATCAAAACCAAAACCCCTTGCATGGCAGCTCCCCTTTACTGCTATCTTTGGTATGATTATTGCCAAAAAAAGGATAGAAAATATGGTTATGTGCTCATCTGCCAATGTTGGCACATCACTAATTTTGCATGGGTGAGCAATTCTGGCAAGTTATCATATAAAAATTTATTTAGGCTTATGAATTCTTGCAGTAATACTGTTATGACACAGTAAGTTTATTTTCCTGAATCAGTGTTCAAGATACAAATGATGATGTGTATGTTAGGAAACAACAGGAAAAGATGAGTGCTGAAGGCAGCAATATGAGCCCCTAGTTCTGATGAATTTTAATCACCGAGACTTTTTAAAAAAATTACCATTTAATCAGAAATTCACAGTCAAGGGCTTAACTCCAGATCCAAAATACAGCTATGGATACCTGATGGAAAGGCACTGCTTTTCAAGAGCTGCTAAGCACACAATTTTGCTGAAGCTAAAAGATGGCTGAGGCCAAGAGGAAGAACTTTCTAAAATCCAGGTTTGCTTTCCTTGGCAGCTTCAGAAGCAGTCGGAAAAAAGTTCTAACCCTTTAGTTTCTTATGGCTGTGTTTTGCAGAATAACGGCATCAGGGTGGCTTAAATGGCTATGAATTTCCTACAGCAAGATCTTCATAACAATGTTTAATATATGGCTCTAAAATTACAGGCAATGTTGTTTAAATCATTAGTATTTACTAAAACCTACCAAATCACCCTTTATTCATGAAATCAGTAATTCCCAAACTTCTTTTTCAACAAGAACTGGAACCTTGTTACGAAACAAATAAGGGCATTATTATGATAATAGTCTAAAATTATCATAATCTGTATTACTGAATTAATGTCTTTGTGGTTGCTGGATGCCTTTTCCACTTCAACCTTCCGCTGCCCCATCTTAAAATCTCAACCATTTTTCCCTGTGTGGTAGCTGCTGTTCCCCACAAACCACTTCTCACCATGTCTTGAGCATTTAATTTCTTTCCCAGGAGAGGCAGAGACTTGTTTCCTTTTTCCATCCTTGTGAGGATTTCTGGTCATTTGCAAGTTTGTGCTCAAGGAAGAGACCCTGCCTTGAGACAAGCCCCTCCAGGCAGAGGTATCACATAAAAATGCTGGGGCATGGTCGCTGCTCTGCTTGGGTGAGCCCCCTCTGCACTCACAGCATACTGCAGTGCCAAACACCAGTTTCAATCCCTCATTAAAAAAAACCACCTGGATGTGGACTCTCACTGGATGGCTTTAGGGCATCTAGAATAAAACGATACTTCTAAGTGTGACCTACAATCCCGTGTCACAAAACCCCTTGTGAGGAGCATATGAGAACAACGCAGGAAACATGGGAGACAGAACAGTGTTATCACTGTTTTCCTTAGACGTGTTTGTTTAAACTCAGGGCGTGGCTGGGTTTGACTGAAAGCACTAAGAGGTCAAACTTCCCTGAGAAACTTCTCTCAAAGAACTTCATCCTTGAAAACCTGCTACATCAGTGTAGCCGCCAACAGGGTCGGAGCGATACCTGCTTATCAGCATTTTTAAATGCTTCCTATGCAGTTTATACCAGCCTTTCTGACCAGCTTTGAATTTCAGGCTTCATCAGATTTAATGGAACATCGTGGCTGTCTTTGTGGTGTCAACACTTTTCTGTGGTCTGTTCTTGAGCTGCAGACTCTCTCCCTGCTATCACAACAGGGAACTCCTTCACCCTGACTTTCAGGCCCACATCTCCCCCTGACTGCAGCTGAAACAGAGGTCTTCCCAGCAGGGTTATTTTGAGCACTGTTAAGGGAAGTATCTCACAGTGCTCCTCACCAACATAAACCCTTTATTATTAAATAAATAAATAATGCATAAATATAGACAATACATTTGCAGATTTTTCTTAATCATGGGTCTTTTTATGGAACTGTAAATTCCTGTAGTTCAGTTAAGTCCTTTTGTAAAATTGCAAATGGAGATTTAATGAAATCCAAGGAGGAAATACCTTTTTGGTTTGGGATAGCAAAGGACAGGCACAAAGGACCAAAGACAAGAGTGTAGCTGTGAGCATAGTTCCTATTTTTTGGCTCAGGATGGCTTTGTGAGAGCTGGAGCTTCTAAACCTGGGCTGAGCAGCCCCCAAAACTTCCCCATCACATTCCCTGCCAGCCCCACGCTGTACTGGGCAGAAGGCAGCAAGCAGCAGCAGAGTTACTTCACTCTTGTCTTCAGGGAGACCAGAGTCAGTTTTGCTGAGGCTGGTGCCAAGTTTTGGACTAGCCGTGGGGTACCATGACTGCATCGCATCCTCAGAGGTTGAGGCATTGTGCCAGCCATGGGCAGCGAGCCCTTGGCATCTCCTGGCTTCAGGCAGGGCTTTAGGAAAGAACTCAAGTGGAGGGTAAAGGAGTGTGAAAACACAGGACAAAAGGAACTGCCCTGCAGCACAGCGAGAACTGTTTTCAGTGGCTAAGCTGAAAAACAATTGGCAATAACCAGCATTGGCATGCTAATGATTTACTCTCATTACTTGAATGTATTTAAGGTGCATGTATCGCTATCAAAAGGGGCTCCAGCTCCATAGAAATAATTAAAAATTTTTTAAAATACTTTAAATTTTAAAAAAAACCCACTGTAGACACAGATGTGCAATCACAAATAATTATTTTTCCAGAAGGTCAGCATGTTTATTCTATGTCAGCTATTTGGTGGAAGATCATGATTCTTGCTTTATTGCTTTAAATCTGTTAAAAAACATCTTTTCTATTGGGTTTCTTAGGTTGTTACACACAATAGTTGAAAGACCATGACCCATAAAAGCCAGAGGTTAATGTGATTTTCAGATATGTCAGCTGGAGTAAGCAGAAGGTCGTGCAGATTGCCTATTGTTGTGGCATTGTGTTTGCTTAGGACATTTCCCGTGGCTGCCTTGGCCGCGGAAGCAGAGATGTTCAGACAGTCCTGTTTGAACTTTTTCCCCATCAGCTCATTCCAGAACTGAACTGACTTCCCCCGATGCAACCTCTCCAGTGCTTTTTTTTTTTTTTTTTTTGGAGAGCATCTGAAGAAGCCTGCTTTCTGTGATCTTGGAAGATCCTTTAAGTTAGCCTGATTGCTGCATTACAGCACAACCGAAATGAAATGGGTCCAGTTCTCAACCAATGAAGCTCCTGAGAGTTGCTACACTCAGGATGGCCATTACTGGCACATTGTTAATGCTCTCACGTGTCTGTCCCTTGACTGGCAGCACTGTAGTACTGAATTAAGTCCTGGTTTTTCATCACTAAATCAGTTCAATTTGGGAGAACTTAAGCAGATGTAACAGTTACATTCTTGTGCCTTTAGGAAGAAGCATGAAGAGAATTATTCCATTATTATTATTACAATTACTACTACTACTACTACCACTTATTTTAAAACTTACTCTGCAGGAGATTTTCAAAAGACATATGCATTAAAAAAAGAAGCCAAAACCAAAGGCAAATCAAGCCCCAAACCCCTCACTAAATAAAACACAGTGAGGAAGAATTCATTTAAATAAAACTGTCATGAGCATTAATAAAAGAGACCACTCAAGTTATAAAACAAGAGCAGGGGAGAAAAAGAGCAATGTGTTTGTCCAGGCTTAAATGCTTTAGGTCCCACTCTACTGACAGAGGGTTTTGCAGAAAAAGAAGCAGATACTACAACAAGAGAACTTTGAAGGATGCTGTAGAAGAATAGATAAAATTTACAGCATCTTTTTTCACAACTAAACCAGAAGAGGTTTTTTTTTACTCTAACACAACTCAATAAATATTTATATACTCACTTTTACCTCTTCATCAAACTTTTGGAAGTTCCAACAAATTCTAAATATTTGTCTTTTTTTTCCCTTTTTTTTTGGTCTATTGACAAGATTCCATTTATTAGTTGTACCGGTCTGAATGACAGCGTATTAATATCAGAATGCCATGTATTTGGGAGATCAGATAATCAGACTGACTATATAGGGCCACAGACACCTCAGGAGCAATGCTGGAAAAAAAATAAAAAATGAATGAGGAAAACAATTTCCATATTCCTGCTTAAAAAAGAGGTGCAGAAATCTAAGAGCCAAATGCAAAAGCAATATAATTTCTTTAGCTTTCTCTGTCATCGTTCACTATAGCTGTGACTGTGATTTATGAAAACATAAAACATCTGGTAAACTCAGCCTGAAGTCTAGGACCCTGGAGTTTTGACAACTTGCTCGAATATCCTATTTCCTTCCTTGGCAAAACTATCTGAGAATGAGCACCACATAAGGCACCTGGGATTTCGTATGTCCAAGCTGACATCCAAACCTTGAAGTTCGGCCAGAACCGTTCATTAAATTAATAAAAAAATATTTTAAAAAGCACTGCCTAACTCTAAGCATGATGGTTAAGGCTTGAGCATGCTGTCAACAAGACCATGATCGACAGGCATTTGAAACCAGTGCCTGGCTGGCCTGAACTGCAGGAAAGCTTGTGCAGCAGAAGTCACAGCCCAAATGTAGGAGAGAATCTTTATTCATGTTCACCATCTGCTCCTAAGCCACCATCAGCAGACAAGAAGCCCCTCACCCGCCCATCCTGCTTAATCTTGAGACAGCCCCATGTAAGGAGTGTCTGCAGTGAAGGCAGCTGGCAGGTTACTCAAAAATTCCCCTCCCCGTGGTACATACAAATCACTTCCCTGCGTGTTTAACCCATGTTTAACCCAGGCACCAGTCAAGACTATCTTGTATTCTGAAACATGCTCCTGCTCAATCAGAAATGTTGAGGTAGTTGAAACACGTGTGCCTGTACTCAGTCAAGCTTTTAGTACTGTCCCTCACCCCTACAAATACCTGCATGTCCTTTTACCTGCTTATTTTCCTGTTGTCTCTGCATTGCAAACTATTCGACTACTTTGCTGACATTTTGAAGCCTCTCGCAACATCATCAGGGCAAGATGTTCTTTCACAAGAGCCAGGGCAAAGGAGCCCCAGAGAGGATATAATCATCTTGCTCCACCACCCCTATGAAAAGCTGCCAACAGAAGCACATAAACAAACTAATCCCTATTCCATCCCATTATTAGCAGATTTAGCTACAGGCATTCAAAAGGAGCAGATAATGGGAAGTAAGAAGAGACTGTAGTAGCAAAGTCATAATGATGATGCTTATTGTGAAATTAGAAAATTATTTTCAGGATATTTGCAGATAGATTCTTGTAGAAAAAGTCATTCTGTAGCCTTTGGCAAATGTGACACTCCTGCAGGCTTATGGGCAGCTTATGTTGAAGTATTTATTTATATTTATATAGATTGCAGGAAGTGTTATGATTTTGTGACATCTTTTGCTGTGATTGCTAGTCAATTAAGATCCCTCCTCAGAGCCTTTTTTCTGCTTAGGTATGTAAATGAAGGCTGCTTTCATGCAGCTCATAATGCTGCATTTATTAGTCCTCCACTGTGAGAAGGGATATGACCCCACTTTTCTGGCATGAATACTTTCACCACTCAGCTGTACAGCATATTTTTGAGTAAGGACAGGGCTGCGACAGGGCTTCTCTTCGTATCGCCTCTGAAATATTTCTGGGAAGGTGCAGAAAGAATGAGTCTGCAAAAGCAGGAGGGGGAGGCTCTGTTGGGAAATGGGACACCAGGGCTCTAGCCCCTGCTTTGTTAAAGCCATCCTGATTCAGTGCAACAGTCGTGCTCTGAAAATACCTTCTCAGTTAAGTCCTGCTGGTGAGAGAATTTTTTGAATCCCTAAAAGTATAGGGTTTTAGCCATTCAGCGTGACCAAGAACAAAGGTAATTCTCCACATGCCTGGAGTTAGGAGCGGAGCAGACGACTTCGGGCTCCTGTTCCTGCCTGCCATCCCAGGTCTCCCGATGTGTCAACGCTGCAGATTAGCATGAAACCCACCTGCACAACTAGTTTCACACTAGTCTAAAAGTAACTTTGTATATTTGCTTGCCCTTCCCATGCCCCCAGCTCACACTGTGCTTCAGCAGGTCTCTGATACATGCAATACCCAGAGGAGGACCTGCAGAGGAAAAGCGCCGGGCCATGAAAGCTGAATCTAGCTATAGCCCCTGTAGCCTGACAAAGCAAAAATACTTACGGGTTTTGGTAACCTTGTGGTTAGGACAGCGGTGGAAAAAAACCATTTTACCCTAAATTTCATTCCGGAGAATAAAATATACAAGGGCTTGGCCCTGATACCATTTTGAGGATTTTGACATTTTGGGTAGCAGCCTTCATTGGGACTACCCAGCTCATGCTCTGTGGGGGACTGGATTGGACCACAAAGCCTTGGGACCATCACACTAACCATGTTCTGATGGAGATGCTCTCTCTGAGCTTTATTTGCAGAAGTCTCTCAAAAGGAAATCCACATGTGAAATTAATATTGACTAGAGGATGGTGCAGTAGAAATCAGGTATAGCAGAGGAAATATATCACTTCAAGTATTGCTAACATGTATTTGTTTTTAAGTTTAATTGGTGCTTCTGCATGCAAACTGGCAAGAGCGCCAACAGCTTCCATCTCATCAGCTCTGATAAGCCTGGAAATGCTGGGGGTTGCTGCAGGCAGGCAGAGATCGGGTATTGCAGGAAGTAGGATTGATGTCTTAATAAGAGGCATTTTGTCCTCCACATCACTATGATGCTTCAGGCACTGTGCTTCTGAAGGGCCTTTCTCTAGAGATAAAGAGCTTCCTCATGCTAATTAAAGGTTGCACAGTCCTTCTGAAAAGGTAAGAATAACTTCATTGATCACCACATGATGTGGTAATCTTCCTAAGTAGAATCATATGCAAAAATAAGGCTTTAAGTGGTTTTTGTATGGGGAATTAACAGAGAAGTGCAACCAATTCTTCTGTCAAAGCTTTTTTTCCCCTGCATATACAGCTTCATCCCATAATGTCAAGTACCTATTCTGACACGCTCTCCAAATTCATTCAGCAGCTCAGCTCACACCTGTGGATATTGACTACATCTGTGATACCATGACCCAGAAGTTCAAACCTGCAGAAATGGTGCATTCATCTCACATTGGACCTACTTCTTCTCTCACCAAAGTCTTTGGGAGCTTCTCCATTGCTTTTATTCAGAGCATGAAAAGCACAGGAAAAAAACCTTCGAGCAAGCAAGCAACATAAGGTATAAACAAAGTACAAGCTAGTGAGAGTTACACTGTTGAAATTAATTCCACATTCCTATGAGGCAGAGTCCCAAGTATTGCCATATTATGCAAAAGAAACAAAAAAGGGCCTGCACCAGAAATAATTTTTATTATCAGAAAAAATTTAAACATGTTGAGTCAATGCACTGTCACTGGATATACTTCCAGCTACTCCACATAATATACTTTCTGCTTAAGTACTCACAAGCTAGAACTAGAATCCTTACAGCCACGTGGCTATTTCGTGTTGTAAGCTTTTCCTTTATTTAAAGTGAATTTTCTTACAGTTCTCTAAAAAAGTAGCTACAAAGGCAAAAATAAGATACAAGGAAAGGGAATGAAGCTGCACCAAGGTAAGACAGACATCAGGAAAAGTTCTCACTGAGAGTGTGTTTGGTCACTGCAACAGGCTCTCCAGGGAACTGGTCATGGCATCAAGCCTGTCAGAGGTCAAGGAGCATCTGGACAATGCTCTCAGCCACATGGTTTAGCTTTAGGTAGTACTGCAAGGAGCAGGGACTTGGACGCCTTGATCCTTATGGGTTCTTTCCAATCTGAGATATTCTATGGTTCTATATAAAAATAATACCTACAGAGATGTTATGACAGCCCTAAGAATTTTTTTGCTGACTGTAAGTATTTGTCTCCTTTCTCCCTGGTTGTGTGGAATAAGTTGATAGATGGAGGGCAGGGCTACAGCTCAGAGGGATCTCAGCAGCCTGGAGAAATGGGCTGATAGGAGCTTTCTGGAGCTCACCAAGAAAACCCATGCAGAGGACTGACAGTCAAGAAGGCCTGAGGATCCTGGCAGGCAATAAAGTGAGTATCAGTCACCAGTGTGGCTTTGCAGTGATGAAGGGTAATAAACACATTGGGGTGTATTAGCGATAGTCGTGGGAAGTGATCATGCCCCTCTGAACGGCACTTGTGAGAGTGTTGTGTCCAGTTTGGGGCTCCCCCAGCTGACCTACTGGACTGAGTCCAGCAGTGGGTTACCAAGGTTCTGCAAGAAGATGCTGAGATAAATGGATTTGTTCAGCTTTTAGAAGGCAAGGCTAAGGTGAAGAAACCTTACTGCTGCCTTTAACTACCTAATAAGAGAGTATAGAGAGGAAAGAATTGTGTTCTCAAAGGTGAGTGGTGATAAGAGGCAACAGACACAAACTGCAACAACAGAAATCCCAAATAGATGGTAGGAAAAAAAAAAAAGAATGGGTGGTTGAATATTGGAACTGGTGCCCAGAGAGGCTGTGGTATCTCCATCCTGGAAAATCTATTCTTGGAAATCCTGAAAACTTGACTGGACAAGTTTCTGGACAACATAACTGCTTTGAAAAGGAGCTGGAGGACATGATCTTCCGAAGTCATCTCCAACTAGAATTATTTTATACATGAAAGTTTAGAGTGTTCTGTGTGTAAATCTGTTTTCATTATGGTTAAAATTATTGAATTTGTTGAATGCTGAATATGATGCATGGCAAGGTGGCATAATTCAGATGCTTCAAAGAGCTCATATGAATGTATTTCTGGCCTACATGCAGCTTCCCTCCCTAGCATGGTCAGCCATTCAGAGAGAAAAGTAGATTTACCCCAATGTCTCAAATAAGTCAACATTTAAAAAAACTCCAACCTGTCATCTTTCCTTTGCATTAGTCATGGGATTGCAGAAGGACAAAGAGTTGATTTTCAAACATTTGTGTAGAGAATTCAGCCTCAAAATTTTATTTGAACTGAACATCCAAACCTTTAAAGGTCTATCCACCACCAAAGAAAAATATCTGGCTTGGGCCAGGCAGACCACAGGCTAGGAGATAGGGAGAACTTGCTGAGTCCTGCAGAAACTGACTATTATTTCCTTTGAGAAGTGAGGCTTCACTTCTGACTCAAAAGTGAACATGATCCTCTTTCCCAGAGAACTGAAATCAAGGCATCTCTGCACTTTTCAGTACAAAGAGGCCATATCACACCTGTTATACTGTTGTATCATTATAGCATCCTTGTACCAGAGGTAAGCATCCACAGAATTTGAAACAGTGCACAGATCTGTTTTGAGTGGTGAGCTGCTAAGCTGTCTCCCCATATGTCTGATCTGAGCTTTTCCCTGTCATCTAGCAGAGATAATAACTCAAACTCTAACAAGCCCACACATATTCCTTCACATTTCTCCCTCACGTTTTGTGCAGAATAGTGACCGCAGCATGGGGCCAGAGAACAAACACTGCATTCTCTCTGTTTGAGTTTTAATCAATGGTATTTTTCAAAGTCTTTGGGTCCAATAAACTGCAAAGTCTAGTGTGTTGGCACAGCTTCTCCAGAAATACAACTGATAACTTGGGAGGGATAGAGGGATACACGTCAACTTCTGCTCATGTCCCTCTTCTCACTCCTGTCTTGTCTCAGTGGCAGGTCCTATAAGCATTAGGGAGGGAAATGAGTGCAGGTCCTATAAGCATCAGGGAGTACCTGTTGGATGAAAAAAACAGAGGCCATCCAGCAGACAAAAGATAGTATAAAGAGATCGTCTTGGGTGGAAGAAACTGGGAATGAACTAAGAGAGGTTTACTGTTCTTCAACATACTTATAATATCAACCCTGGAAATAACTAAACAAGAGATAGGAAAAATAAGCACCTTGTCCTAAAGGAAGTGTATCTGTAATGCTTAATTTGGAGTAGATACATTTCCAATTCTACTTTAGAAGGCACTTAACATGCTCTTAGCATCCCTGTTTTCTAATATACTTTTGGCTCTCTAGACTTTACTAATAGACAGCTTTATCATAAAAACTGGCGAGTGTCACAACAGCTTTACATTTCTTATGTCTGTATGTAAGGAACCTGGAGCAAACACAGGCATTGTTTGAACTCAGTTCTCAGGATGTTATTTAATAATCAGAAGCAGAACAAGCTCACAGGACTCATTCTTCAAACCTCTGTAACTGCGTGTTGAGTTTTAAGCCAGCTGGTTTCTAGTATGAGCCAGCAAGATGATGGCAAATCATCCCCACTATATGTATGCCACGTATGACGACTAGCCAGCTTTCTCCTGCTAAGTTCCGGTACTGCACTACTCTCACGGTTTGCCGTACCTACCTGCTTCATTTCGCATTGTCTTTCAGTGAGACTTACGGCTCTCAGGAGCGCTGCAGAATCACAGGGCACAGACGGAGCCTTGCTTCAGAGGACTGACTTCCTTCATGCTCCTGCTCTATTCCTACATTTTCTCAAAGCTTGGCGCACCCAAATCTGCAACCTTTCCACACATTTGGGTAACCACCACATGGAACGGACCTCCCAGTTTATTTTTTTTTAATTGTAGAAGAGTGGAACATGGTCAAAATTACACAACAAGAGAAGAAGGGGTTAAAACATCTATGTTCTCAAATTTGAGGATGTTTGGCCCCGTCCTTTCACTTTTGCTCCATGACAGCATCCTAAACGTCTGGCGGTGCGCGGGGGAGCCCGGGGGCTGCCACTCCGTCACGGCTGACCGGCGGGCGGGCATGTCCCCGGCCTCCCCCGGCAGGCAGGGGGAACCCACGGCAGGCCGGCAGCAGGGCTCGCTTTCGGCCACTGTCCCAGATTCTCTTTTCTAACAAATGGCTCTTTGGGGAAAATATCCTTGGCGTGTTTAAGCAGGAGAAGGCAAGTAAACCCTCCAAGCGGGAGTCTTGCCCCGCAGGATCAGCGGGCTCTGCCGAGGCTGGGACGGCGCTGGCTCAGCCCAAGGGTAGCAGGGACAGCGCACTGCGGGCGGCGATGTCCGGTCCCCGGTAATGGAACCCCGAGCGACTCCGCGGGAGACGCCTCCCGGGCAGCTCATCCC